>SEYY01015923.1:0-53919 GCA_009176605.1 Armadillidium nasatum | reverse complement strand
CAGCGGACAAGCCTGGAGTTGCCTATGTCCACGCAAAATTGATGCGCGGACATTGCACCCTTGTGCTGCGAGGACGCCGTAAAGGTGGAGGTACGCGGGTGGATAGTTCCCTCGAGCATTTGCCGCTGTAGTACCTATAGAAAAGAGACAAGGTACCAACATCACGTCGCAAAGATAAAGAGTCAAGAGAATTAGAAAGAGCGGGACAGTTTATAAGTCTTTTAGCCTTTGACTCAACCCTATCCAAAAGACGGGTGAAACCTGAGCCACCCCAGATATGAGAGCAGTACTCCATACAAGGGCGGATGAGACCCTTGTATAATTGGAGTAACTGCGAGGAAGAAAAAAATTCTCGCAGTCTAAACAGAACTCCCAGCTTCTTTGAAGCCGCTTTGGCAACCATTGTGATATGAGGTTTCCAAGACATTTTTTTGTTTATGTGAAGGCCAAGGATGTTTATATTATCTACAGGAGAGATGGGAGAACTATCGAAAGAAATAGGAAAGTTAGGAGGTGTCTTTGAGAGGGAGATTTCTAGAAGTTGAGTTTTTAAAGAGTTGAATTTCACAAGGTTGAGACGACCCCACCGGGAAATTCTATCCAGATCTGCAAGAATAGAATCGGAAAGATGAAGACGAGAAGCAATTCTAGATGCAAAAGAAGGAGCAGATTTGAAATGAGTAGAAGAATGGAGGGTTGAGTCATCAGCATATGAATGGTATAGGGTTAGATGAGGAGCTAAGAAGATCATTAATGAAAAGTAAGAATAGAGTAGGAGACAAGACAGAGCCCTGAGGAACACCTCTATTGACAGGAAAGGAAGAAGAAGTCGCTCCATCAACAACAGCAGAAATGGACCGATTAGAAAGAAAACTAGACATAAGTAAGCAAAGAGAAGGAGGAAACCCAAAGGAGGGGAGCTTGGAAAGCAGTGACGCATGTCCATACCCGGTCAAACGCCTTAGATATGTCAATCGCCACCACGCAAGTCTCCCCATGGTCCCTAAGGGCAGAAGACCATAGATCTGTGAGATAGGAAAGTATATCACCAGTAGACCTCGAACGTCGAAAGCCATATTGATGATCAGAAAGAAGGGAATGAGATTCCAGATGATCTAAGAAGTGAGAGTTGAGAAGGGTTTCAAAGATCTTAGACAGAATACAAGTGAGAGCTATAGGGCGATAGTTGGAAGGATCAGAGCGGCTACCTTTCTTCGGAATGGGCTGGACTAATGCGCGCTTCCAACACTGAGGGAAAGTACTAGTATTGAGACACAGAGAGAAAAGTTGAACGAGGGACGGAGCCAGCTCAGAGGCGCACTCCCTTAAAACTCGGGGAGGAATGCCATCCGGGCCGCTTGCCTTCCTAACGTTCATAGACTTCAGAAGCCCATGCACCTGGTCAAATGAAATCACAGGCAAAGGCATGGGACATCTGAGGGGAGAAGAAGTAGGAGGAGCATTATCGGAGTCGTCCGGGGTAGAATTAGAGGAGAATAGGAGGCCGAGGAGATTAGCCCTTATATATATATATATATATATATATATATATATATATATATATATATATATATATATATATATATATATATATATATATATATATATATATATATATATATATATATATGTTTAATTTTGACCGTTTGATTAATTTTTTGGATAGCATGAATAAGAAAATTATTATTTTTCATTATCACACCTGATAAGAAGGACAGATTATGCCTTGAAATATAGTGCGTTTTAAATTTTTTAATCCTATTTCTGTTTTTATCTTAATCAGATTCAGTTTTATGGAATTCTTCGAGCATTTCTTTTCGAGTTTAGTGATTCCGATATTTACTTTAACTGTACTTTATATATTTTTACTTTGAGCATAGTTTCTAAGCATTTTAATACAGTATTTGTTTTCTCGTAAACCTTCGAAGTCAGACTAAATAAAGCCGAAATATAAACCGCATTTTAATTGGTTAAGGAGAATATCAAAACTCTCGTCTCCTTTTAATTGATCGGTTCAAATTTGTGACGTATTTCGAACATAAATTAGCAATTCTTCGAAAAAGATATTAGGCAGTTTCTTTTAAATTTTTTACCAAACAATAAATAATAATGATAATAATAAATAATAAATTATAATAATAAATAAATAGCAAATAGGGATAAATAAATAAATAATAATAATAATATAATATATATATATATATATATATATATATATATATATATATATATATATATATATATATATATATATATATATATATATATATATATATATATATATATATATATATATATATATATATATATATATATATAAAATTTGTCCCTTTTTAATATGCTGTCCTCATGCGATTTTCAAGACAAATTTGTCTGCAAAATTGAATTCATAAATATATGTAATTTTATACATTTCATCTATATATCTGTTATCAAATATATTTCTTCTACACAGCTAGGTTAGATTAGGTTAGGATACTAATAATAAAATGATAAAGCTAGTTATCTACTCAAGTAATGATAATAGTGAATAAAAATTGAAACCAGAGGCAAAAAATCAATGTTCGGATACCCATTCGAACGAGGTTGCAAGATAATTATTACTAGTTAATTTCTGGATTTCAAGTTTGCCGATAACATTGCCTTTTTGTTTAATGTTTAAAAAAAATTAAAATAAACTCTATATATAATTTATTTGAAATAGTTTTGCAAGAAATTTCACAATTCACAATAAGTTAACTTCTCAAACAAACCCAAATTTTAATGTTTCAAATTAAACATTAAATTTACGTTCAATTTGAAAACACCATTAGAACCTCAGGAATGCTGATTTCTGGGATTACTGTAGTCTTCAAACTCCAGAAACTCACGCAACTTATATTTCATCCCGGAATCGTGCAAAATCTGTCCTTCGTAACACTAAAAACTCTCTTCTCCGTAAAAAAAATGGAATATTATTTCGGCTCCTCTTCTTCAACCTCTTTCTGGCATTTTGCAAAAAATGTCAACTCTAACTTTGCTTCTTCCCCTTTCCCTCCTCTAGTATCTTCCTGACGGTTCAACTGCCGTTTTGCCTTCTTCTAAAGCTGAACTCTTCGTTCAAACTCAAATTTCATGTTTAATTAACAAAAGAAATGAATAATACAAATGATCTTTAAAAACATTTATTTTTCTTATACAACTACTGCACAAAGTTTGGGATGATTTTTAGAGTTTAAATACTAGAGATGCTGCCGAAGCTTCAAATCCCTGAGTGGAACGATTGAATGATGCCTCATTTATTTTGATACTGAGTGTTAGATTCCGATTTTTCGTTCACTGGAAGAGCTTCTTCATCTTTGGTGTTTTCGGTACCTTTTCTAAAAAGTTAATAATACAATGTTTACCTTAATATTAATTCGGTTTAAATTTTCTTATGATAGAGATGGAAAATTGTAGCTTGATATATTTCAAAAAGGTTAGAAGACTAATTGACGCTTTGGGAAATACTTCAAGAAACTAAATCGAAAATCATTTGTGAATATGTCCAATAATATGAAACAAAATTATAAAACAAAATATCTATTATTTTTACCTATTTTTCTTCCTCAAAGCATCTTCTTCCAGCTGGGAAACGGTTTCAAACAAGTGTTTGTTTCGAGTTTCTGGGAGAAACATAGTGGCAATTCCTGCCAGAAGACTAGCAATTCCAAATATTACAGATGGAATCCATGCGCGATAGGAACCCTGTAAAAAAATTGCGTACATACCTATAATTGAAGTTACGTCTGTGAGTTACTTGTTCTTTAAATAGATATCAATAATTTTTATGCATATTATATATTAATATATAAAAATTATGTTGATGGCTTAATAGTTAACGTTTTAGAAGTGGAAGAAAATAAATCTAAAAAAAACTTTCCTTAAATACAAATATCTTAAAATCAATCGTAATAATTTTTATATTACCTATAGACGTGTTGAATTAATAAACACAAAAATAAAATTATATACTGTTCTTATTAATGACAACGAATTAAGATCTTGCAGGTTTTTCCTTTTTAGTATAATATATTATTGGTGACAAAATAGCAAAAAAAAAATGTTCCAAGCAAATTTTTGGGTTAAAATATTTAGGTGTTTAATGTAATAAAAAAAAAATATCAAGTGCCTTTCTTAAAGTATATAAAAGTAGTTACGATTGTCTAATTACAATAGATCAATAAATAAATGTTGGTAGCTGGTTAGTTGCACGTTTAACTTGCAACTTTCATACAATTTACAACTTTTTCAAACGGTAGTGACTTCAATCATTATCCATCAAAGCAAAGAACCGATCATTATCTACCAGCAAAATGGAATATCCAATCAGAGTATGTGTAATGGAGAGTTGATTTGACGTTATCTATATTTTAAGATGGTGCTCCTACATAATTATAATTGCTGCTTATTTTAACATCATTATTAGACTAGCGGGGAAAAGTGAAATATCCACGCATTGTCGTATGCTTCTTTTGGGGGGGGGGGAAAGATTTTTCTCTAAAAAAAAAAAAAACAAATCATAACCAGTTTTTGTCTCTTAGAATTAAGTTATGCATACTTAAGCTGTGTAGTTCCATATTCCCTATGTAGAGTTTAGGATTGCACTTGTTTTCATAGATCGTTGTGATAGCCTTTGGCAGAGGTGACAGGGTGACCAACTCCTTCCATAGTTGTTCTCATCTTTCCCTAGGGGTTTTCACCTAGGTAATTAATTGCGGCTAGGAAAATAGGTTCCACCTCCACAGGAGTTCGAATTCGTGCATTGTAAATTATTAGGACATGGCAATGATAAATATATTTCGACAAATAAAACATACTGGAAAGTATGGAATTATCTCCTATCGTATATGAATATACAATATTTCTTCCCATTGTTAACTTTCATGATATTCAACATTTTTCCAACAACTTTGGGCCGTTGAACTATTTTTTTATATTATTTTCAAAGAAGTTTTCAAGCCAGTGATATAACTTAAAAAAAAAAGGATTTTGAATTTTTCTAACCAAGGTGTGAGAATATGATATTATAGTTCTATCATAGTTTAATTTTCTGTGATTCCATTTTGAATCCATTTTTATTAAAACTTTATTTTCTTGATATTTATCAACGACTGATACACATCTCCTTAATTCTTATGATTGACTAATGGAGAATATTAGGTAAGATCCAATAACCTAAATTACCTGGAAGAATTTAGACATTTTCTCTATTTACTCTAATCTCTATAAATACAAGGCACTGGAACATCAGACTTTATTTTGGTTTGTTTTACTTTTTTTCTGGTATATTTCCAAAGGGTTCAAGACTTTTCTTCAATACTGTAATAAAAATATGTTAGCTCTGTAAATGGAGAGTAAAGTCTTTTACTAATATTTTTAAAGTATTTACTAATACTGAAATATTAGTAACGTAATACTAATAAGGCTTAGCTTGATTCAACCGTACATGTTACATGTACTAGTGTCAAGAGTTTTGAAAGGTTTCTAATTTACTTTAAGAAAAAAAAAAAATAGAACCTCAAGAGTTGTGTGGTACTTAAAACACGTTTTGATTGTAATTTTCAGATTTTAAGTACATTACCAGCAATTCCGTTATGAATGGCACAGATATGGATCCAATTGTTGAGAAAAAGGAAGATGTTCCAAGACCTTGCATTCTAACTTCGGTTGGAAATACTTCTGTAGCCAATAAATAAATAGCTTGAAACGCTGCCGATATGAAGAATTTTCCTATCATAGCTAAAGTTATAGTCAACCATTTAATATCTGAAAAAAAGTTATAGTTGACATTTTTAGAAAAGTGGACAAAAGAGCGATAAAATGAGAAGACTGAAGGATTAGTGTTTTTTTTTTTTTTTTACTGTGGAATTTATTTTAATTAAGTGCCACTGATTTAAGATTTTGCAAAATACCGGAAAAAAATGTAAATACTGTATGTACGTATGAATTTTGTAGACAGCGGAAAGTTCCTAAAAGGTACAGACTTTTCTTTACAAGAACAAACAGAGGTAAACCAAGGTTTAAGTGTTTTAATTGAAAGAATTATAACAGTTATACATGGTGGTATCCAATATGATATATATCTGATTGAACCCTCCAGCAGAAGCAGTAAAAACTATCTACTAAGAGAACAAGCAGAGGTAAACCAAGCTTTTAAATTTTAGTTGAAAAAATCACAATGGTTGTACATGGTAGTACTCAATATCCGATTGACCCGTCCATCAAAAGCAATAATTATTTGAGGGGGAATCGAAGAGGTCCGACCAGTTTGCAGCTCATATACTCCAAAAGCCTTTCCTCGCCGAAAGAGGAAAAGTTTGTTTTAACCCAAAATGAAACAGAAAAAGATACGAAGATGTCAATGGAATCAAGGACCCAGTTGTGGAAAGAGTTTAAATTATTAAATAAATTAAATCTTATCAAATGTATAAGCAATTAAGAGAATTGTTTAGTAACCTAAGTTTTAATTAAGTACTCGTATTTTTAATTAAAATAATAAGGATTGTTTTTAATTTTTCCTCTTACTAAATTTTTTTAGAAGCTTAAAAATTTAGTGAAAAGAGGTAAATTTGCTTTCTCAAAATAAATTTAAATCTTCGTATTTTTAATTATAATATAGATGGATTTTAATTTTTATCTTCCTGAAAATTTTTAAAAAACAATTAAATACACTGGAAAGTTTTTGAAAACGTTAGAACCTAAAAAATATACGTTATAATGAAGAAATTTATATCCAACCTGGGTTGATCTAATACATAGTGATCGCATAGTCTCTGATGAAATAAATCAATAATAACTAATTCAAAAATATTAAACTATAATGAACTTCTTTAGAATAGAAAACATTTTTTTTTTACCGAAATAGCTTAGAATTAGTTAAGTAAACTAAACATTTTAAGATAGGATTTAGAAAGCCTTAAAACGGATTAAGAAATGTACTAAAAAGAAAATAAGAAACTTACTTATTCTTGCTAAAGAGTTTAAGAAAGCATAAATATAACTTAAGAATATAGAGCTCAAAAGGTACCAATAAATCTTTTAAAAGATTAAGAAAACAGATAAAGACGGCTAAGAATGTATAAATGTTTAAAAACAATTAAGAAATGAAAATAACTTCAAAATGTATATGAAATCAAAATTTCAAGAAACAATCTTTAAAACTCAAAATAATCCACTTATATCAAGCTATAATGGTTTCAATCATTAAAGAAAACTTTAGGAAAACCCTTGCAGATGCAGCTCGTTTTTTCATGCATTTACATAAATGAAAACATCTAAGTATTTAGAACAATTTAAAAGGATGGCAACTGTGGCATCATTGTTTCATAAGTTTCTAAACTTTTTTACAATGTTTATGCTTCAAAATGCTTTAAATAGACGGTCTTAATATTAAAGATGTTATAGCTTTCATTTCACTAACATACTTAATATATTTACGTAATTTAAATCTGTTCAAAATTTAATTGAATAATGGTAGAAATAATTATATACATACCCTATATACTTTTTCCTGTATCAGTAATGTTCTTGAATTAAATGTGTGTATTTTTTTTAAAGGGGTATTAACAAAATTGATTTATTTCAGTAGTTTCATAGAGTTAATAAAAAATGCCTGGAAAATATAGAAATACCTGAAGAGATAAATGCCAAGATTAATACATTAATTCCACATATGAAGAAAGAACCAGCCGTGAAGGGTATCATCCCAGTTTTGACAATTATCGGGATGACAAGGGAGTATGCAGGAATTTCTATTAAGCCACCCACAATCATATACATAAAAGGATCCAATTTAAAATTGATGGCGCTTAATGAAAGTCCGCCAAATACTAAGGAAGAGACAATGGTTAGTATGGTAATCCTACGGAGCTCAGGAGTTCTGTAAAGTTAAAAATTAATAATATATTAAATTAGTTAAAAAAAAAAAGTTTCAGAAGAGAAAATTTTAACTCATTTCTAATACAAAGCGATAAACCAGTTCCCAAAATGGATAAGCGAGGACCCAATATCGTTATTTTACCTCAATTGACAGCAATGTTTAACCTTAATAATGACCTTGGCATGATGATAATTATTGAAACTACAAAAGCCATGGGTCTAGATCGCTCTTGAAAAAAAGCATTTAAAGAAAAAAAAAAAAAAAAAAAAAAAAAATCAAAAAAAAAAAAAAAAAAAAAAAAAAAAAAAAAAAAAAAAAAAACAACAACAACACACACACACACACACACACACACACACACACACACACACACACACACACACACACACACACACACACACACACACACACACACACACACACACACACACACACACACACACACACACACACACACACATACATATATATATATATATATATATATATATATATATATATATATATATATATATATATATATATATATATATATATATATATATATATATATATATATATACGGATGTTGCAGATGTATAAAATTTTGAAAGTTATTAATGTTGGTCTAATGTTTCATTAATTTTTTTGAATAGCAGCATGAATAAGTATATAATATATATATATATATATATATATATATATATATATATATATATATATATATATATATATATATATATATATATATATATATATATATATATATATATATAATACCTGAACAACACAAAAGCTTGCTTAATATTGTTTAAAATTCTAGATTTGAGGCTTGATTTAGTTACTCCATTTTCTTCTTCTGTGATACTTTGTTTGCGAGATGACTGGTCAAAACAAACAAAAAATATTAATTTAGCCTTTTTTTCTTAGACAACCTTTCATTTACTGTATTAAATAAGTTATTCTTTCATATTACATAATTTATATTCACAGAATTCGAAAATGATTTCATAAATATGACGTCATAAAATATATAGTTATTCTTTCATATTACAAAATATGTATTCACAGTGTTTAAGAAAAATTTTATGTATAGGACGTCATAGAATGAAATCAAATTTCTTTCATTTAATGCATTATAAAATTTCTTTCATATTACATAATATTCACGTGTTCACGGTACTTCAATTTGATTTTTCTCGTGTGTAACGTTATATGATGATGACATATAGTTCACTTAAATGTATATAAAAAAAAATTCTTCTAATACTACATTCCTGCCATTAGGTAAAATCAATATTGCGTAATATCCTTTTTCTTGCTGCATTATACTGTTCATACGGATATTTTTTTTACAGTACAAACACTTCTACTCTGCCTTGAAAAAGTCTCGTTTTCTTCTACGAATTAACTTTTTAAAAAATTATTTCATGGTACGACTTAATTGTTTTTAATCTGAATAAGTTGAAGTAGGTTTATTTTTCAAAAATTATATTCTTGTTTCAATGCATCACTTTGAAAATTTTTTAATACATTTATTTTCCGGTGACACCGAAAAAAGTATTTAATTTATCGAGTTTTTATTTTTCATATCTCAAACTTTGCGCTTTTCGTTTTTACTTACTTTGTATCTGTAACCAACTATTTTCAAATATATTTAAAAATCCTCAATACATTTTTAGGTACACATCACTGAACAACTATGAAATTCATGTATTTTAACTCGTCTTCACCATTTCGCATTCATTTAGACCTATATCCCAAACACTGTACAACACTTTCACCTTACAACATAACACTCTAGCTACATTCATTCATTTCTTCTTCTCTTACTAATAAATTTTGAACACATTTTTAACCATTCGCATTTCATAATATACCTTGAATCTCTTTACTACACAAGATATTTTTATCACCACGGCGTGGACAAAATTATGATGTCAATAGCGTGCTCGAAGACCATGGAAGAATTAAATGGATCAGTGTACACACTGAGTGGCCAACAATCAATGTGCTAGTGGTACAGAATGAGATCTAGTTCTTTTCCTTTTCTCCTCCTACCCCACCCTCCTGACCTTTCGTATTGACTTTTGATCGCCGCCAACATGGGCACTGATCCTTATAATCTCTCCAAGGTCTTCGAATATACTGATTCTCCCAAACCCTATCTTGTGGGATCTCGATCATCTCTTTTTTTTTTTTTTTTTTTGGTTGGAAAAAAATGTGGGTATTTTTTATCTTTAAAATAACAAAGTAAGAAGTTTTTAGTCCATAAAAACTGATTATACTTCAAAATCCTCAGTATATTTTTCCAGGTGTAAATCTATGAACATTTGAGTTTTCATATCGTCTCAGGCAAAAAAGTTCAATAAAATTACCTTTTGTATAGACTTCATTCGTGTCAAGAGTTCTTCGTCTGAAGGTAAAGTAACTTTGTTCCATTTCCCTGCTCTTTTAATGGCTTTTAAAGCCAGATCGTGAGAGCCACTCACAATCAGCCAACGAGGAGACTCACTCACAAACCTGAAAATTGTTTTGACAATATTTATTTTTAAGTTATTTCAAAACGGAGAGAAATTTAATGAAAACTATTAGCAAGTTACAAACTAATATAATGTATTTTCATTATTGCTAAAAAGGAAACTGCATAAAGAATTTATTAACTTCTACTGATTCTTCTTCTATTATACAAGCTAGAAATATCAGGAAACAGATCATTACTCAAAAGCTTTATGAGTCAACGTCCAGGAATGTAGACACTTTTAATGATATATAATTCCAATTTGAGTTATATATCATTGTGCCACAAATTAGAACTGAACTATTCATTAACTGGATGGATGTTTTTTCTTTAGTTATATTAATGTTTCTTTTCATATTCCTGAATAAGACTTCTTGAGAAATTTTTTCAGCAAATGTCAGTTTTCGAATCATAACCATATATTTTTATAAATAACCGAAAGTTTTTTTTTTTTTTTTTTTTTTTTTTTTTGGAAAACTTTGTTTCGAAGGTTTGATTAATAAAAACTGATCAACTGAACAAATTTTGCAAAGAGGGAATAAATAGTGATCAATTTGTAAAGTTATATAGCAAAATTTTATACAGCATATGCTATCGATATATGATATTTTTTTATGCTTTTTATAACTCAGTTTGTGGCTAGAATGATAAAATCATTCTAAAAAATACTTTTGGTTAACTGAAATTTAAAATGTATTTTGAAGCATCTCAGAATGATTCACAGTTTTTGACATAAAAAATGAAATGCATTTAAAAATATTTAAAATTTTCGTTGTTACTCATAAAGTCAGATTTTTTTTCATAGGATTTTATTTTATAAGAAAATAAAACTTTATCTATACATTCATTTCCTTAGAAAAAGGAGGTAAATTTAAGCTTTGATTCCGTTACAAAATGCTTCATTTATACTTAGTTTTGCTGGAAAAATAACTTTTACCTATGCTTTGATTAGGTTCGGTAAAGAATGCTTGACTAAGCTTTTTAAATTATTATTATTATTTTTTTGTCTAATCTTCGATTTTCTTAGAAAAAGAAACTTTATATAGGTTGACTTTTGATATCTCTAGTTAAAATAATAATAATAATAATAATAATAATAATAATAATAATAATAATAATAATAATAATAATAATAATAACAATGATAATGATAATGATAATGAAAAGGATAATAATAATAATAATAATAATAATAATAATAATAATAATAATAATAATAATAATACAATGAACTTACAGCAAAAGAGCCAGACATAGGTAGCCAGGAATTGTGCTTACTCTTAAAAGCCACCTCCAATCTTTTATCATGTATCCCAGAGCACCCCACCACATCGTTCCAAAAGCCCATGGAAGAGAAATTAGCATTCCTACACTTGTACGTAATCGGGGTTCACACGCCTCCATACCTATAATAATAATAATAATAATAATAATAATAATAATAATAATAATAATAATAATAATAATAATAATAATAATAAAAATAGCCCTTTTCAGTTTTTTTTCATTCGACTGGAAGGAAAGATATAGATAATAATAATTCTTCTTCCTTTGTAAGTTGCTAAAATAAAACCATATATATATATATATATATATATATATATATATATATATATATATATATATATATATATATATATATATATATATATATATATATATATATATATATATATATATATATATATATATATATATATATATATATATATATATATATATAAACCCCACTCTCGGCGGCCAGATAGGCCTAACGGAAATGAGGGTACCTTCAGTTACCTGGATTGAAGTTTTTTCTACCTGAGGGGGAAATGGCTAATTTTTTGTGGTTTATGGTTAACCGCAAAGGTTTCCACGGTCTTTCCTGGGGTTAACTGTGGTTAAAAATTGAATAAAAAAATTTTGATTTTTTTATTATTATATAAGATTTAAGTGTTTATTTTTGGTCTTTTAAATGTAATTATGATGCATTTTAAATTCCACAGGTTTCATAAATTTTTAGGTCGCATACCCTCTAATAAAAAAATATTAAATTTTGTTTAAATACCATTTTTATGGTAAGTTATAACACCATATTTTGAGCCTGAAATACACAGTAGAATCATTTAGGTAGCCACATAGATGATACCATAGGAAAAAAATTTATTTCATACACCGTTTCACTCACAAATCACTGAAGAAGGCTATTAAGATTTCCATATAATGACACAAATTTTTAAAAATGTTATCTACTTTTGAGTAGTTCGTGCTGTTTTTAGTACTGGCTCAAATTATTCACCCTTCTTGAGGATATAGGAAGACCATATACTATTCGGCTTCTTTACCTGGTCAGCTAACAGAATGATACATTTCCAGAGATTTTAATAGTGGACAAACTGTCACTGTAAAAGCATGCTTAATTATTGTAACTTCTTTCTTCATTAGTAACCTTTTTGATAATTCAATTTTATATTTGTGCTTCCTATATTTTCCTCGGTTCATTTTTTTAATTCCTTTTCTTAATACTCATCCCGAAAAATTGATCAGATTTATAGTCTAAGGATTGAATTTGTCAAAATTGCTGCATTGACAGTTAGAATGACCCTAAAAATATAAGGACATGAGAATTTAAAATCAGAGATGGTTTATGAGAAGCCACGTGGGATCACAATGTCTGTCCCATCAGAGCCTTCATTTCTTGTTATTTAAGTTAAAAAGAATACTATCAAATACCCAACCATCATTTCGAACGAAAGTTAATTTATATATCTTTTTACAACTACAAACGTTACCAATATTTTGTATTATGCACAATTAAGTAAATGAAAAGATACTTTACTAATATTTTTATAACATCCAAATATCATTGACACACTTTCCCTACAAAGTTTAGTATGTATTTTATTTTACTAAAATCACTGAATGAGTAAGAAAATTTTAAAACCTCTTTTTAATAAGAAAAATTTAAAATCTCTTTTTAATCACTGTCATTTATATATAATTAAAATATTTAGTATAAATGCCAGTTATTGTTATTGTTATTATTATTATTATTATTATTGATTATTATTATTATTATTATTATTATTATTATTATTATTATTTTTAAAAAGTAAAATAGAGAAAATAAAAATTTTAAAAATTTATAAATAAAATTGCACTGTAAAACATACATATCGTAAACCCGGTTTGTATAGTCGGACCAGATGTCAGCCCTGTAAAAAATCGAAGGACCAAAATGATGTTAAAATTCGTAGCGAGAGTAGTAAGTAGAACAGAAATTATGGCGATCAGTGATGTAATAAGCATTAACGTTCTTCTACCATATCTGCAGGAAAAATATTAATGATCATATTTAATTTGCTTTTTTTTTTCCTTCTTATTTGACAAAGAACTTACATTTTCAAAAATAATTTTAATAAGGAAATTTTTATTTAAAAAATTAAGTTTATATAATGGAAACTTAGGCGCTTAAAGAAATCGATGATGGGTGGGGAGAGGGGAAAAAAAGAGGACAGGGAATGAAAAAATAAGGTAAGCAGCACACGAGCGTCAGTCCGCTTGTTGACGATTAATTAAACTTTACCCTTTTACATAAATATATATATATCGAGTTTGATGGTGCAAAAGTAATGGAATTTTGGCTTAAAATAGAAGGCACATGACTTTTCTGTCGACTTTTTTTTAATTTAATTTTGTTAAAATGTATATAAACATTGTGTCGTGTATTGTGCTCAGAATTAAGAGGTTCCATTGGATATGAGTTTTCGTTCTCACGAAGAATCGGACAATAAATAGATCCATTTGCATTTTTCTTATTCTGACTAACATACATTTTTTAATTCAGATTTAACTGATGCTCATTCGTAACTGGCCTAAACGGGATGGGGGTGAAATGGGAGATTTTTGCTCCAATGGTGAAATTGGAGAATATATTGCTTATATAAAAGACAATGGTGATAATTAGAGAATATTGCTTATATAAAAGAAAAATCAGTCACCTTTACTGCCGGTTTGTGGTTGATTTGTTTTCTAATGTACTGTATCGCTAGCCCGGACACTACTGATAGAGTAATAAAGGAAGGGAAAGACAGAATAGAAGATCTGAAATGAAATAGAGTGGGTCTCTACTAGGCCTTCAGTTCATTAGGCGAAAGAGGTAACTGATAATTTATTAAATAAATTAAACCTATATTTTTATTCTTTTTTTCAGGAATAAGCCTTGAAAAATTATTGGGGATTGTAATAAAAAAGAAATTTCTTGCTATATTTTTTAAGAGGATTAGGTTCCTCAGGGAATCCCAGGGCAATTGACCATTATAATACACATGATCACGTTTGTGAAGGATCTTGCCATTTAAAGCAGTTTCCTTGGATTTAGGATCTTAGTTAACTTTACTGTTAAATTAGCTTAGTTGAAGATTTGATGAAGAAATTTAAAAATTTGGTTCTAGTTTTAATGATAATTGTGGTAGTAATAGTAGTAATACTTCTAAAATGAGATTAGTAAAAAAGATGGGTAATTAACTGCAGAAATTATTAAATAATGGTAGGTATGAAATAATAATAATAATAATAATAATAATAATAATAATAATAATAATAATAATAATAATAATAATAATAAAAATAAATAACACTGGTCAACACGAATATTCTTTCCGCTTTTAAAATAGTCAATTCTTATGTGTTTTAATATGCTGAAAACAAATCCGCAATTTAAAATTATCATTTAGCTCTAATTATCATGAAAGATAGACATTTCCGATATGAATTAGAGGAAAATTCCAATTATACCATAGAAATACTGTTTAAAAATTTGGGTTGGCAATCTGCTTATGTACTTTTATGTGCTGAAAACGAATCTGGAATTGAAAACTATCGCTTAGCTCGCATTTTCATGAAAAATAGGAAATTCCATTATAAAGTATTAAAAAATTTCCATACTGCCAAAGAAAATCCGAATTCAAAAAAAAAAAAAAAATTGGGTTGACAAAACTGATTGAACATCCTTAAACCAACGGAGATTATTTATTGCGTTTTCAGAAATCTAAATCGTGTGAATCTTCTGTTAATAAAATCTTACTTCTTGTTCGGGATTCGGAATGAAGACTGAAAACTTTTAATAGACTTGTCTAAGTTAAACTTAGACGTGGAAATAGTGGGAATAATTTTTATTGGAGTGGTAGAGTGATCTTTGCATCCCAGAAACACGAAATTACACTATTAAAAAAGACCGAATATTACGACTTATTTCAGTTGTACAATAGAAGATCTGGGTAAATCCTGGTCACCACACATTTGCTGTAATTTACGTGCGGTAAATCTCCGCTGTTGATTAAATAATGAAATACGGTCAATGCTATTCGCCGTTCCCATGATGTGACGAGAACCTAGTTTTCCCTATTGAAACCAAGAGCTAATACAGGTTTTTGACATCTTCTAACTTCTTTCCAACTTTTTTGTATGATTTGAATATTTTGGTAAAGGTAAGAGAGAAAAAAGTTATTTCTGTTGATCGGTGAGATTAACTATTGACACATCATTTAACCTTACAATTTTACTTACCTGTCTGATAAGTATCCGTTTATAGGAGCCCCCAAAAACCTACCAATTGTTAGTACAGAGTGGAAGACAGGTCTTAGGTAAGAATCATCGCATACTAAATCGAACTGTAAGAATAAGATATTTTTAGTCTACAAACGTAAAATTACAAAAAACATGAAAAATTAAAACAAATCTTAATTATAATAAAAAAAATAAATAAATCATTCTGCTGCCAAATTAAAAAATCTCTGAAAACTCGAAATGTAAATAAACACCTATTCGACCCTTACCCTTTTAGTGAAATCTAATATTATAGTTTCATGATACTATATAAACAATTTTCTATATCTGTGTAAAGTATGTCTTACCTCTGATGTTAAAGTGTTTTCAAAATAAGTATCATTGTAGATCCAACTTGTACACTTCTCTTGAAGCTCTTCTGTTGTGACATTATAAGTTTCGTTTTGGGATATTACATAAGTGCATTGTTCTCTGAGGTATATATATATATATATATATATATATATATATATATATATATATATATATATATATATATATATATATATATATATATATATATATATATATATATATATATATATATATATATATATATATATATATATATATATATATATATATATATATATATATATATATATATATATATATATATATATATATATATATATATATATATATATATATATATATATATATATATATATATATATATATATATATATATATATATATATATATATATATATATATATATATATATATATATATATATATATATATATATATATATATATATATATATATATATATATGGTGGTTTTAATGTACTTAATATTTTTAACATTAATTAAAACCTTGTATTGATTTAATTTAATAAGTATGTACGTTAATTATAATTTACATAATTATAATTTTCTCGTGTTATCGACGAACCAGATTCTCCAACCCCTTTTCTTTCAAAACCTTCTCCTTTTAGCGTGCCCCTTTTCGTTAATGTAGGCATGTTAGACGCTTCTGATCTCTCTGGTGTCGCCCGTGCTCAAGAAAATGATCTCGAAATCTCCTCTTTTCAAGATCGTCTTAAACCTTTCACTCTTTCCCTTCACTCCTCCATTCTATGTGACACTACCTCTGTGTATCCTCGTTCTTTGTGTCCCAACCTTTAAGACAACATTTTTTCTGATTTGCACGACCTCTCTCACCCTGGTGTCAAGCCCTCCGTTCGTCTTATCAAGTCTCGCTATTTTTGGCCAGGCATTGATAAGGGCGTTCGGAGTTGGGCACGCGAGTGTCATGCTTGCCAAGTTTTTAAGACTCACCGCCATACTAAAAGCCTTACTCCACTTAGATATCCCTTGTGAACGAATTTAAACAATCTATATTGACATTGTGGGACCCCTTCCTGCTACTGTGCCACCTTCCTCACATGTTTTCTTTACTTATTCTTATATTTTAACTTGTATCGATCGCAGCACTAACTAGGTCGAAGCGATCCCGCTTCCTGATGTTAATACTAAAGCGATCGCCTTCGCCTTTCTCCATGGCTGGATCTCCCGTTTCAGAGTTCCTCTTTACGTAATTACCGACCTTGGTGGGTAATTTGAGTCAAAAATTTTCTCTAAGCTTTCCTCTATAGTGGGTTTCCACCGCCTTCGTATTTCCTCTTACCATCCTCAGTGTAATGGGAAGATAGAACGTGTCTACCGTGTCCTTAAAGCTTCTTTAAAAGCTCGTAGTGGAGACTGGATATTGTCTCTTCCCCTAGTTCCTTTAACTTTATGGTCAATGCCTGGCAACTCAGGTATTTCTCCTTTCTTCCTCGTTTCCGAAAAACATCAACTGTTCCTTCACGATCTTCTGTATGTGTCTCCTTCTACGGTTTCTTCTGGTTCTGACTTTATTAAACGATTTGTTATTGCTCATGAAAGAGCTTGACTATCGAATAACCCCTCCTTTACTTCAAATTTCTTTCACACCTTACATACCACGTGATCTTTTAATCTGTTTCCATGTTTATCTCCGTGTCGATAGGATCAGGAAGCCTCTCGAAGTTCCTTATCAAGGTTAATTCGAGGTACTTTCTAGGTCTCCTAAATGTTTTACTCTCCTTTCTTCAGGTGAACAACACGATGTGGTCTCCATAGACCGTTTAAAACCCGCAATTCTTCCTTCTACTGTTCCTCCTACTTCTACTGTTCCTTCTAATATTTATTATTAAAGGTGAAAACTATTTCACCTTTAATAATAAATATTTCCGACAAATTTTCGGTACAGTCATGGGAAACAGCTTTAGCCAGATAGTTGCAAACTTTCATATAGAATTTTATGAAACAAGACTTATAAAACACTCCCTCTATATAACAATATCAATTGTTGGTTTCGTTACGTTGATGACATTTTGGCCATAATTCCAAATGATTTTCCCATACAACAATTTCTAACGCAAATGAATAGTTTAGTCGATTCTATCAAATTCACCTATGAGTCTCAAAATAATAACAACATTTCGTTCATGGATCTCCTTTATGTCAGAATGATACCAATCTTTCCTTCAAAATCTATAGAAAGCCTATTTTTTACAATCAACTCTTGCACTCCTTTTTTCCGATCTTCCCAATTACATAAAACAAAAAATTTATTTTCAATGCCTTTTTCCGGTCTCTAAGATTTACCAATCCCGTTTTTTTGGATGAAGAAATTACTTTTATTTATCATCAGTTTCTCTCCCTGGGATATGCACATCATTTCATCTCCAAGCAACACATAAGGCTTTATCACATTTTTATAATAACAATAATTCAGAACCTCACTCCC
Organism: Armadillidium nasatum; assembly: GCA_009176605.1. Taxonomy (NCBI): domain Eukaryota; kingdom Metazoa; phylum Arthropoda; class Malacostraca; order Isopoda; family Armadillidiidae; genus Armadillidium; species Armadillidium nasatum. The sequence goes on along the minus strand of SEYY01015923.1, from coordinate 35,152 downwards.
AACTTTCTAATAAACTTATATTACCTTATGCAGAATCCATTGCATCTTTGCCATTTTCTTTGAACTCTTTATATAATATTCATATTGTTTTACCTTTCCCGCCAAGTTGGCTTGTTCCTTAATTTCTAATTCCACCTCTCATATGGAAAAATCGGGGGGGGGAGGAGGTTACAAAGTTCCCTGCGACACTTGTTAAGGGTTTACTACGGAGAAACCATAAATACTCTCAAGACCCACATTGAACAACATAAGGCTGACATCAGGAAATATAACCATAGTAACGCAATATAACTTCATAGCACTCAACAACATGTAATTAATTGGAATAACACTAAATTTATTTTTTCTTCCAATTGCAAAACCTCAATAGGCTTGTGGAGTCCTTCTTTATAAAATGTACTAAAAACTTTAATCTTTCTACAGGTTACTTTGAAATTGAAAACGTAGTTGGAAATTTTTAAAAATCCATTTTCAAAAAATATCTTCTTACGCCAGCCATCCTTAAGTAGTTTGTTTTTATTATATTTTGAAAACCCGCCTGTTATCGTACTTCCCACGTGTTAAATAGTCTCCACTCTCCTATTTATTCTCATTAGTGTCTCCGACGAGGGAACGATAGGGTCAGTTCCGAAACGTCAGGCCGTTTTTCTTTTTAATCTCTGCCTTGTTAAGTTCTTTTTTATTCTTCTTCGTTATCTCGTTTTAGTGTTTCCCTTTTACTGTTTTAATTTAGTGGTTTTAAAAATTAAAATTTGGTATATAATTGGAACACGAGTAGTATTAGTGCTCTTTAAATTATAATATATATATATATATATATATATATATATATATATATATATATATATATATATATATATATATATATATATATATATATATATATATATATATATATATATATATATATATATATATATATATATATATATATATGTGTGTGTGTGTGTGTATATATATGGGTGTGCGTATGTGTATGTGTGTGAGTACATGTGTATTTAAAATATACGTACATAACAGACACAGGTTCGGTGACTTGACTTACATCGCAGGAGAAATGAACATTTGGTGCGACGTAGGTAATAGCAAATACAAAACCGACTACTGCAAATTCATCTGAAATAATAATAATAATTATAATATATTACAGTAGTATGTACCGTGATTTCCACGGGCAGATAAGCCTAACGGTTTTTGCTGAAATTTTGCGCGATGTTGCATTCTCAGGTACTTTTCTGACCATTTTTAGCCGGTTTACGGACCCCTTTCCCCGATTCGAGCCGATTTCAGCCGGATTGAACCTCAAAAACAGGGTCAAGAAAAAGGGTGAGGGAAGCGTAGCAACTCTGTCAGTTCAAGTAACTGCCTGACATCGATTTTGGGGGGTTCATGGAACCCACTATGAGCCCCCTTCGCCCAACTTGAATCCATTGTCGATGGATTGATCCCCCAAAACGCTGTCAGGAAAGAGCGTGAGGTTGATTTTAAAAGATTGATTTGCAATTGCAAATCAAATTCCCATTAGGCTTATCTATATCGGGATAGTGCGGCATATACTACTTACTATTATTATTATTATTATTATTGTTTTTCTTAATTTTTTTTACGCAAATTATTTCTTGTTAAATTATTGTATGAAAATTTTCACTTTTTATTTTTTTATTTTTTGTACTCCCCTTCTTCCCCCCTTTTATTAAAAAAAAAAAAAAAAAAACCGACTCTCTCATCCACATTTCATAAACTAAAACTGCCCTAAATTATTACCACGTTCACTGTTAACAAATTAGGGTTCCAACATTCTAGACTTGGGCCTTTTCCTATGTACATAGTGTGAAACTTTTCCTCGTGGTAAAATCTGGACATCATTATTATTATTATTATTATTATTATTATTATTATTATTATTATTATTATTATTATTATTATTATTATTATTTAATTTTTTTAATATGTTTTTCTTTCATTTTTATATGCTTTATGCAGGTCTCTGACCTTCCAACAGAGTTATATATATATATATATATATATATATATATATATATATATATATATATATATATATATATATATATATATATATATATATATATATATATATATATATATATATATATATATATATATATATATATATATATATATATATATATATATATATATATATATATATATATATATATATATAAGTGGATTCTCATCCACCGTCGACGAAATTGATTCAAATGATGAGGATAAAAATATTCAAGGAGTTGTTGGTGGAGTAAATTTTCCTAAGTGTAAAAGAGTGAAAAGAGTCAGTACCAACATCATCACTCTCTCATTATCTGCAGCTTTGAATAGAACGAACATGTCTGATAGGACCGCCACATGTGTTCTAACCGAAACCACCTGTAAGCAAAATAAATATAAATCGTTTTTCTATTCGCCGTCAACGAATGGCACAAAGGAAACACAAAGCAACACATTTAAAGAGAGAATTCAAATCAGAGACCCCATTGATAGTTTACTGGTATGGAAGTTGATGCAGAATCTAACAACAAAAGAACATGTTGAATGGCTTCCAATTCTGATATTGTGAAAGAACAGAACATAATTATTGGGTTACCAAAATTAGAAAGTGGAACCGAAGTCAACATGGTAAATGCTGTAGTTAAAACAATTGAAAAATAGAATCTTACTGATCAAGTCTTTTGGAATGTCTTTTGACAAAACGACTTCAAATACTGGTCGCCAAAAGGAACATGTATGTTAATTGAAAATAAGCTCCAAAAAGATTTACTAAATCTTAAATACCAGCATCACATCTTGGAGCTGGTTCTTCAAAGTGTGCTTTCAGAGGTTCTTGGTGTTTCTTCTGGTCCTGAATTTCTCCTATTCAAGAGGTTTCAAGCTATTTGGAAAAATATTGATCAAAATATCTTCATCATTGGACTACTGTGTGATACTCTGGCAAAAATATTACTTGATATTAAAGAGGATATTATAGAATGGGCAATGAAAATGCTCGGCGAAAGAGAGGATTTTCTGGGAGATTACCGTAAACTAATTGAGTTAATAATTATTTTTTCATGCTCCTGGACCAGTGCATTTGGATAGATGGATGAGTAAGGTTATATATTCCCTGAAAGTATTTATGTTTCAGAACTAATTTCATTTAACAAAGACAGAAGAGACTAAGCTTCAGAGGATTTGTATATTTGCAGTGAATATTTATGAAAAAATGTGAATAGATGCATCCAACCCTGCGATAGCTCCTTTGAATGATATTGATCCTTAACATACCTTAAATCTGAATGAGAAAATAGATGCAAAGGTAGGAAATGTTGCCATAAATAAACTTTTACAACACATTTGGCATCTTTCGGAAGAATTAATTGCACTATCACTGATGCAAAGTGTTAAAAAAAAATTAAAAAGAAAATTGTCCCTGCAATCATAGATGGGGCTGGCGGTGTGAAGAACCTGAATGCCCACCTCGGAAGAATATTACAATTCCAAAGACATCAATTTTCAACTGCGAGTTACAAGACTTTGCAACACAACGGACAATCGCCTTTTTTCAGAAATTGAGCAAACACATAATCTTCTTAGTCCTTAGTTCCTGTACTTTGCTTGCTATTTTTAGTTCTAACTACGTTAGGATACACACTTTTATTTTTTGAAAAATATTAATAAAATATAGCCCACATTATAAGAATTTTCATTACTTGTATGTGAAGGTATTGCTTCTGATTTAAGTCTTGTTCTTCCAATATTAAGATAACACCTATTACCTACTGAAAAGCGCTCTTGCAATACGCCTTTCTATATAGTCTCATTCTTTCTCTGTTCAACTCTGACCCTAGAGTTAACCTTTATGCTCTATCTTATATATATTCTATTAGTAAAGTCAGGAAAACACTCCCTTTATTTATTTTCCCAACTTTCTTTGACTTGCATACCTTCAAACTCCGAGAGTCGGGACATATTGGCCTTTAGCAACTACAATTCTGATATTTCCCCAAGTCTGGTGGGAATTGGTAGGCCTCTGGCTTTTGCGCAACAGAGCCAAGTTGAATAAATAAAAAATCAACAAAACAAATATTTAGTTAAATATTAACTTACGATCCTTCAAATTTGAGAACTTTTCCTGTAGGTACAAATCCCAATTGCGTTTTACTTCTATACTGTTAATTAAAACTATTTGTATATGTAGTATACTGTTGGGTTTTATATATTCCTACATAATTTGAACATTTCTGAGAAAAATAATAAAGATATGAATAATGATTAGAAATTCAATCTTAATTAAAGATATTGACTAACTTACACAGTCCAAAGGTTGCATAATATAGAAGGTTCCACTTTCCCAATCCGAGAATTATTAAAATATCGTCAAAATCACTATGAGCCATTTTTAATTTTTAAAGTTTTAACTTTTTTTTTTTTTTAATTAAATTACTAAATCAATTTATGATCATGGTTATCTATAATAGATTAAATAAATAAATAAAAATAAAATGTATACAAGTATGAGTGTGTGTATGTGTATTTGCAATAGTAAATTAATGTGAATTTTCATCAAAATAATAAAATTAGTACAAATCACAACAATGAACGATTGATCACTGACGTTTAGTTTTTCTTTTTTCTTTTTGTTATCAGATAGTAATGAATTGCTTTCAATTTAACTTTCAAGTGCGTTCCTTATAAAAGGGTTTGTCAATTAGTGATCAGATAGGAGTATTTTCTCATCTTACGTCAATAAATAAAATGTTATTTTATTTGTTCGCGTGCAAAGAGATGATGTATCTCATAATTTAGCAAGAAAAAATGGGCATGTTTACACTGCAAAATTGTCCTAACGAATCGTTGGGAATTTTCAATAGGGAAAAGACATGCTAAACAAAAGAAAATCGCTTAACCGATTTAGTTTCTAATAAGAAAATAACTTTAAAAAATTGTTGTCACATTTTTTGTCACTTTTCCCAACGATTCGTTAGGACTATTTTTGCAGTTCAGTGTGTGACAAGATTTCTTTGAGGGGTTATGGTATACTCATGTTTATAAAATTTTCTCACCTTCGAACTCTGTTGAAGAAAGTTATATCATGATAAGAGAACCAGAGATCGTATTTAGCAAATAAAAACAAAAAATGAAAGAATTTAGTCTGATACATCTTCAGTAGCGGAGTAGTTAATATACTGCAAAAATTGTCCTAACGAATCGTTGGGACCAGTGGCAAAAATGACATAACAAATTTTTGCAGTTATTTATTAGAAAATAAATCGGTGAAGCGACTTTCCTATACTTAACATGTCTTTTCTCTATTGAAAATTTTACCGTGACATTTTTTGCCACTTTTGACTTTTGACAGTTTTGCACTGTATGATAGGTGGTAGCTCGATTGCAAATTTTAATACTTTGTTTTCTTTTTTTCATATATTTAAATAGTTCTCATTTCACGGTCATTGCCCTCTCGAGTAGGGGAACTTTTTTAGGAATTTAATGAATCGGGAATTTACACAAATGACAGACTGCTCAAAATTTGCGAAATAAATCATAAGGATTCACTCCACAACAAATGCGAAACATGCCTGTTTTTAAGACTCCCTCTTACGTCTCATTGTTAAAATATAATGATGAGCATAGCAGTTAATTGGGCAGAAAAAGAATAAGACTGTATGGAAATGTAAGTCACACGAGCTCCTCTCAAAAGATTATCTCATATATATATATATATATATATATATATATATATATATATATATATATATATATATATATATATATATATATATATATATATATATATATATATATATATATATATATATATATATATATATATATATATATATATATATATATATATATTTTTTTTTTTTTTTACACTTCACCACCACTCACGGGCAAAGCCCTATTCAAGGAGGGGGGGTTAAAAGAATAAAAACAAAAGTAAAAGAGCACAAAACCAAAAAATGAAAACCACCCTTACAGAACCCACCTAACGCAAATCTCTTAGGTGAGCGCAGACGCGGGCTTTAAAGAAATTGAGATTAAATGCAGAGGGAAATACAGAAGATGGAAGAGAGTTCCACAAAACAGAGGTGGCAGGAAAGAAAGAGGCACCACAGCGGACAAGCCTGGAGTTGCCTATGTCCACGCAAAATTGATGCGCGGACATTGCACCCCTTGTGCTGCGAGGACGCCGTAAAGGTGGAGGTACGCGGGTGGATAGTTCCCTCGAGCATTTGCCGCTGTAGTACCTATAGAAAAGAGACAAGGTACCAACATCACGTCGCAAAGATAAAGAGTCAAGAGAATTAGAAAGAGCGGGACAGTTTATAAGTCTTTTAGCCTTTGACTCAACCCTATCCAAAAGACGGGTGAAACCTGAGCCACCCCAGATATGAGAGCAGTACTCCATACAAGGGCGGATGAGACCCTTGTATAATTGGAGTAACTGCGAGGAAGAAAAAAATTCTCGCAGTCTAAACAGAACTCCCAGCTTCTTTGAAGCCGCTTTGGCAACCATTGTGATATGAGGTTTCCAAGACATTTTTTTGTTTATGTGAAGGCCAAGGATGTTTATATTATCTACAGGAGAGATGGGAGAACTATCGAAAGAAATAGGAAAGTTAGGAGGTGTCTTTGAGAGGGAGATTTCTAGAAGTTGAGTTTTTAAAGAGTTGAATTTCACAAGGTTGAGACGACCCCACCGGGAAATTCTATCCAGATCTGCAAGAATAGAATCGGAAAGATGAAGACGAGAAGCAATTCTAGATGCAAAAGAAGGAGCAGATTTGAAATGAGTAGAAGAATGGAGGGTTGAGTCATCAGCATATGAATGTATAGGGTTAGATGAGGAGCTAAGAAGATCATTAATGAAAAGTAAGAATAGAGTAGGAGACAAGACAGAGCCCTGAGGAACACCTCTATTGACAGGAAAGGAAGAAGAAGTCGCTCCATCAACAACAGCAGAAATGGACCGATTAGAAAGAAAATTAGACATAAGTAAGCAAAGAGAAGGAGGAAACCCAAAGGAGGGGAGCTTGGAAAGCAGTGACGCATGTCATACCCGGTCAAACGCCTTAGATATGTCAATCGCCACCACGCAAGTCTCCCCATAGTCCCTAAGGGCAGAAGACCATAGATCTGTGAGATAGGAAAGTATATCACCAGTAGACCTCGAACGTCGAAAGCCATATTGATGATCAGAAAGAAGGGAATGAGATTCCAGATGATCTAAGAAGTGAGAGTTGAGAAGGGTTTCAAAGATCTTAGACAGAATACAAGTGAGAGCTATAGGGCGATAGTTGGAAGGATCAGAGCGGCTACCTTTCTTCGGAATGGGCTGGACTAATGCGCGCTTCCAACACTGAGGGAAAGTACTAGTATTGAGACACAGAGAGAAAAGTTGAACGAGGGACGGAGCCAGCTCAGAGGCGCACTCCCTTAAAACTCGGGGAGGAATGCCATCCGGGCCGCTTGCCTTCCTAACGTTCATAGACTTCAGAAGCCCATGCACCTGGTCAAATGAAATCACAGGCAAAGGCATGGGACATCTGAGGGGAGAAGAAGTAGGAGGAGCATTATCGGAGTCGTCCGGGGTAGAATTAGAGGAGAATAGGAGGCCGAGGAGATTAGCCTTATATATATATATATATATATATATATATATATATATATATATATATATATATATATATATATATATATATATATATATATATATATATATATATATATATATATATATATATATATGTTTAATTTTGACCGTTTGATTAATTTTTTGGATAGCATGAATAAGAAAATTATTATTTTTCATTATCACACCTGATAAGAAGGACAGATTATGCCTTGAAATATAGTGCGTTTTAAATTTTTTAATCCTATTTCTGTTTTTATCTTAATCAGATTCAGTTTTATGGAATTCTTCGAGCATTTCTTTTCGAGTTTAGTGATTCCGATATTTACTTTAACTGTACTTTATATATTTTTACTTTGAGCATAGTTTCTAAGCATTTTAATACAGTATTTGTTTTCTCGTAAACCTTCGAAGTCAGACTAAATAAAGCCGAAATATAAACCGCATTTTAATTGGTTAAGGAGAATATCAAAACTCTCGTCTCCTTTTAATTGATCGGTTCAAATTTGTGACGTATTTCGAACATAAATTAGCAATTCTTCGAAAAAGATATTAGGCAGTTTCTTTTAAATTTTTTACCAAACAATAAATAATAATGATGATAATAATAAATAATAAATTATAATAATAAATAAATAGCAAATAGGGATAAATAATAAATAATAATAATATATATATATATATATATATATATATATATATATATATATATATATATATATATATATATATATATATATATATATATATATATATATATATATATATATATATATATATATATATATATATATATATATATATATATATGTCCCTTTTTAATATGCTGTCCTCATGCGATTTTCAAGACAAATTTGTCTGCAAAATTGAATTCATAAATATATGTAATTTTATACATTTCATCTATATATCTGTTATCAAATATATTTCTTCTACACAGCTAGGTTAGATTAGGTTAGGATACTAATAATAAAATGATAAAGCTAGTTATCTACTCAAGTAATGATAATAGTGAATAAAAATTGAAACCAGAGGCAAAAAATCAATGTTCGGATACCCATTCGAACGAGGTTGCAAGATAATTATTACTAGTTAATTTCTGGATTTCAAGTTTGCCGATAACATTGCCTTTTTGTTTAATGTTTAAAAAAAATTAAAATAAACTCTATATATAATTTATTTGAAATAGTTTTGCAAGAAATTTCACAATTCACAATAAGTTAACTTCTCAAACAAACCCAAATTTTAATGTTTCAAATTAAACATTAAATTTACGTTCAATTTGAAAACACCATTAGAACCTCAGGAATGCTGATTTCTGGGATTACTGTAGTCTTCAAACTCCAGAAACTCACGCAACTTATATTTCATCCCGGAATCGTGCAAAATCTGTCCTTCGTAACACTAAAAACTCTCTTCTCCGTAAAAAAAATGGAATATTATTTCGGCTCCTCTTCTTCAACCTCTTTCTGGCATTTTGCAAAAAATGTCAACTCTAACTTTGCTTCTTCCTCTAGTATCTCCTGACGGTTCGACTGCCGTTTTGCCTTCTTCTAAAGCTGAACTCTTCGTTCAAACTCAAATTTCATGTTTAATTAACAAAAGAAATGAATAATACAAATGATCTTTAAAAACATTTATTTTTCTTATACAACTACTGCACAAAGTTTGGGATGATTTTTAGAGTTTAAATACTAGAGATGCTGCCGAAGCTTCAAATCCCTGAGTGGAACGATTGAATGATGCCTCATTTATTTTGATACTGAGTGTTAGATTCCGATTTTTCGTTCACTGGAAGAGCTTCTTCATCTTTGGTGTTTTCGGTACCTTTTCTAAAAAGTTAATAATACAATGTTTACCTTAATATTAATTCGGTTTAAATTTTCTTATGATAGAGATGGAAAATTGTAGCTTGATAGATTTCAAAAAGGTTAGAAGACTAATTGACGCTTTGGGAAATACTTCAAGAAACTAAATCGAAAATCATTTGTGAATATGTCCAATAATATGAAACAAAATTATAAAACAAAATATCTATTATTTTTACCTATTTTTCTTCCTCAAAGCATCTTCTTCCAGCTGGGAAACGGTTTCAAACAAGTGTTTGTTTCGAGTTTCTGGGAGAAACATAGTGGCAATTCCTGCTAGAAGACTAGCAATTCCAAATATTACAGATGGAATCCATGCGCGATAGGAACCCTGTAAAAAAATTGCGTACATACCTATAATTGAAGTTACGTCTGTGAGTTACTTGTTTTTAAATAATATCAATAATTTTTATGCATATGATATATTAATATATAAAAATTATGTTGATGGCTTAATAGTTAACGTTTTAGAAGTGGAAGAAAATAAATCTAAAAAAAACTTTCCTTAAATACAAATATCTTAAAATCAATCGTAATAATTTTTATATTACCTATAGACGTGTTGAATTAATAAACACAAAAATAAAATTATATACTGTTCTTATTAATGACAACGAATTAAGATCTTGCAGGTTTTTCCTTTTTAGTATAATATATTATTGGTGACAAAATAGCAAAAAAAAAATGTTCCAAGCAAATTTTTGGGTTAAAATATTTAGGTGTTTAATGTAATAAAAAAAAAATATCAAGTGCCTTTCTTAAAGTATATAAAAGTAGTTACGATTGTCTAATTACAATAGATCAATAAATAAATGTTGGTAGCTGGTTAGTTGCACGTTTAACTTGCAACTTTCATACAATTTACAACTTTTTCAAACGGTAGTGACTTCAATCATTATCCATTCAAAGCAAAGAACCGATCATTATCTACCAGCAAAATGGAATATCCAATCAGAGTATGTGTAATGGAGAGTTGATTTGACGTTATCTATATTTTAAGATGGTGCTCCTACATAATTATAATTGCTGCTTATTTTAACATCATTATTAGACTAGCGGGGAAAAGTGAAATATCCACGCATTGTCGTATGCTTCTTTTGGGGGGGGGGGAAAGATTTTCTTCTAGCAAAAAAAAAAAACAAATCATAACCAGTTTTTGTCTCTTAGAATTAAGTTATGCATACTTAAGCTGTGTAGTTCCATATTCCCTATGTAGAGTTTAGGATTGCACTTGTTTTCATAGATCGTTGTGATAGCCTTTGGCAGAGGTGACAGGGTGACCAACTCCTTCCATAGTTGTTCTCATCTTTCCCTAGGGGTTTTCACCTAGGTAATTAATTGCGGCTAGGAAAATAGGTTCCACCTCCACAGGAGTTCGAATTCGTGCATTGTAAATTATTAGGACATGGCAATGATAAATATATTTCGACAAATAAAACATACTGGAAAGTATGGAATTATCTCCTATCGTATATGAATATACAATATTTCTTCCCATTGTTAACTTTCATGATATTCAACATTTTTCCAACAACTTTGGGCCGTTGAACTATTTTTTTGTATTATTTCCAAGGAAGTTATCAAGCCGTGATATAACTTAAAAAAAAAAGGATTTTTAAATTTTTCTACCAAGGTGTGAGAAATGATATTATAGTTCTATCATAGTTTAATTTTCTGTGATTCCATTTTGAATCCATTTTTATTAAAACTTTATTTTCTTGATATTTATCAACGACTGATACACATCTCCTTAATTCTTATGATTGACTAATGGAGAATATTAGGTAAGATCCAATAACCTAAATTACCTGGAAGAATTTAGACATTTTCTCTATTTACTCTAATCTCTATAAATACAAGGCACTGGAACATCAGACTTTATTTTGGTTTGTTTTACTTTTTTTCTGGTATATTTCCAAAGGGTTCAAGACTTTTCTTCAATACTGTAATAAAAATATGTTAGCTCTGTAAATGGAGAGTAAAGTCTTTTACTAATATTTTTAAAGTATTTACTAATACTGAAATATTAGTAACGTAATACTAATAAGGCTTAGCTTGATTCAACCGTACATGTTACATGTACTAGTGTCAAGAGTTTTGAAAGGTTTCTAATTTACTTTAAGAAAAAAAAAAAATAGAACCTCAAGAGTTGTGTGGTACTTAAAACACGTTTTGATTGTAATTTTCAGATTTTAAGTACATTACCAGCAATTCCGTTATGAATGGCACAGATATGGATCCAATTGTTGAGAAAAAGGAAGATGTTCCAAGACCTTGCATTCTAACTTCGGTTGGAAATACTTCTGTAGCCAATAAATAAATAGCTTGAAACGCTGCCGATATGAAGAATTTTCCTATCATAGCTAAAGTTATAGTCAACCATTTAATATCTGAAAAAAAGTTATAGTTGACATTTTTAGAAAAGTGGACAAAAGAGCGATAAAATGAGAAGACTGAAGGATTAGTGTCTTTTTTTTTTTTTTTTTTACTGTGGAATTTATTTTAATTAAGTGCCACTGATTTAAGATTTTGCAAAATACCGGAAAAAAATGTAAATACTGTATGTACGTATGAATTTTGTAGACAGCGGAAAGTTCCTAAAAGGTACAGACTTTTCTTTACAAGAACAAACAGAGGTAAACCAAGGTTTAAGTGTTTTAATTGAAAGAATTATAACAGTTATACATGGTGGTATCCAATATGATATATATCTGATTGAACCCTCCAGCAGAAGCAGTAAAAACTATCTACTAAGAGAACAAGCAGAGGTAAACCAAGCTTTTAAATTTTAGTTGAAAAAATCACAATGGTTGTACATGGTAGTACTCAATATCCGATTGACCCGTCCATCAAAAGCAATAATTATTTGAGGGGGAATCGAAGAGGTCCGACCAGTTTGCAGCTCATATACTCCAAAAGCCTTTCCTCGCCGAAAGAGGAAAAGTTTGTTTTAACCCAAAATGAAACAGAAAAAGATACGAAGATGTCAATGGAATCAAGGACCCAGTTGTGGAAAGAGTTTAAATTATTAAATAAATTAAATCTTATCAAATGTATAAGCAATTAAGAGAATTGTTTAGTAACCTAAGTTTTAATTAAGTACTCGTATTTTTTTAAAATAATAAGGATTTTTTTTCAATTTTTCCTCTTACTAAATTTTTTTAGAAGCTTAAAAATTTAGTGAAAAGAGGTAAATTTGCTTTCTCAAAATTAAATTTAAATCTTCGTATTTTTAATTATAATATAGATGGATTTTAATTTTTATCTTCCTGAAAATTTTTAAAAAACAATTAAATACACTGGAAAGTTTTTGAAAACGTTAGAACCTAAAAAATATACGTTATAATGAAGAAATTTATATCCAACCTGGGTTGATCTAATACATAGTGATCGCATAGTCTCTGATGAAATAAATCAATAATAACTAATTCAAAAATATTAAACTATAATGAACTTCTTTAGAATAGAAAACATTTTTTTTTTACCGAAATAGCTTAGAATTGGTTACGTAAACAAAGCATTTTAAGATAGGATTTAGAAAGCCTTAAAACGGATTAAGAAATGTACTAAAAAGAAAATAAGAAACTTACTTATTCTTGCTAAAGAGTTTAAGAAAGCATAAATATAACTTAAGAATATAGAGCTCAAAAGGTACCAATAAATCTTTTAAAAGATTAAGAAAACAGATAAAGACGGCTAAGAATGTATAAATGTTTAAAAACAATTAAGAAATGAAAATAACTTCAAAATGTATATGAAATCAAAATTTCAAGAAACAATCTTTAAAACTCAAAATAATCCACTTATATCAAGCTATAATGGTTTCAATCATTAAAGAAAACTTTAGGAAAACCCTTGCAGATGCAGCTCGTTTTTTCATGCATTTACATAAATGAAAACATCTAAGTATTTAGAACAATTTAAAAGGATGGCAACTGTGGCATCATTGTTTCATAAGTTTCTAAACTTTTTTACAATGTTTATGCTTCAAAATGCTTTAAATAGACGGTCTTAATATTAAAGATGTTATAGCTTTCATTTCACTAACATACTTAATATATTTACGTAATTTAAATCTGTTCAAAATTTAATTGAATAATGGTAGAAATAATTATATACATACCCTATATACTTTTTCCTGTATCAGTAATGTTCTTGAATTAAATGTGTGTATTTTTTTTAAAGGGGTATTAACAAAATTGATTTATTTCAGTAGTTTCATAGAGTTAATAAAAAATGCCTGGAAAATATAGAAATACCTGAAGAGATAAATGCCAAGATTAATACATTAATTCCACATATGAAGAAAGAACCAGCCGTGAAGGGTATCATCCCAGTTTTGACAATTATCGGGATGACAAGGGAGTATGCAGGAATTTCTATTAAGCCACCCACAATCATATACATAAAAGGATCCAATTTAAAATTGATGGCGCTTAATGAAAGTCCGCCAAATACTAAGGAAGAGACAATGGTTAGTATGGTAATCCTACGGAGCTCAGGAGTTCTGTAAAGTTAAAAATTAATAATATATTAAATTAGTTAAAAAAAAAGATTCAGAAGAGAAAATTTTAACTCATTTCTAATACAAAGCGATAAACCAGTTCCCAAAATGGATAAGCGAGGACCCAATATCGTTATTTTACCTCAATTGACAGCAATGTTTAACCTTAATAATGACCTTGGCATGATGATAATTATTGAAACTACAAAAGCCATGGGTCTAGATCGCTCTTGAAAAAAAGCATTTAAAGAAAAAAAAAAAAAAAAAAACTACTGGATCATGGTTTTTTCAAATAAAACCCGAAAAAACAGCGGGAATTTTTTAAAATTTTGATTACACACACACACACACACACACACACACACACACACACACACACACACACACACACACACACACACACACACACACACACACACACACACACACACACACACACACACACACACACACACACACACACACACACACTATATATATATATATATATATATATATATATATATATATATATATATATATATATATATATATAATATATATATATATATATATATATATTATATTTTATTATTTTTATATTTTTTTATTTTTTTTTTTTTTTTTTTTTTAATATTAAAATAATATAATTATATTATTATATATAATATATATATATATATATATATATATATATATATATATATATATATATATATATATATATATATATATATATATATATATATATATATATATATATATAATACCTGAACAACACAAAAGCTTGCTTAATATTGTTTAAAATTCTAGATTTGAGGCTTGATTTAGTTACTCCATTTTCTTCTTCTGTGATACTTTGTTTGCGAGATGACTGGTCAAAACAAACAAAAAATATTAATTTAGCCTTTTTTTCTTAGACAACCTTTCATTTACTGTATTAAATAAGTTATTCTTTCATATTACATAATTTATATTCACAGAATTCGAAAATGATTTCATAAATATGACGTCATAAAATATATAGTTATTCTTTCATATTACAAAATATGTATTCACAGTGTTTAAGAAAAATTTTATGTATAGGACGTCATAGAATGAAATCAAATTTCTTTCATTTAATGCATTATAAAATTTCTTTCATATTACATAATATTCACGTGTTCACGGTACTTCAATTTGATTTTTCTCGTGTGTAACGTTATATGATGATGACATATAGTTCACTTAAATGTATATAAAAAAAAATTCTTCTAATACTACATTCCTGCCATTAGGTAAAATCAATATTGCGTAATATCCTTTTTCTTGCTGCATTATACTGTTCATACGGATATTTTTTTTACAGTACAAACACTTCTACTCTGCCTTGAAAAAGTCTCGTTTTCTTCTACGAATTAACTTTTTAAAAAATTATTTCATGGTACGACTTAATTGTTTTTAATCTGAATAAGTTGAAGTAGGTTTATTTTTCAAAAATTATATTCTTGTTTCAATGCATCACTTTGAAAATTTTTTAATACATTTATTTTCCGGTGACACCGAAAAAAGTATTTAATTTATCGAGTTTTTATTTTTCATATCTCAAACTTTGCGCTTTTCGTTTTTACTTACTTTGTATCTGTAACCAACTATTTTCAAATATATTTAAAAATCCTCAATACATTTTTAGGTACACATCACTGAACAACTATGAAATTCATGTATTTTAACTCGTCTTCACCATTTCGCATTCATTTAGACCTATATCCCAAACACTGTACAACACTTTCACCTTACAACATAACACTCTAGCTATACATTCATTCATTTCTTCTTCTCTTACTAATAAATTTTGAACACATTTTTAACCATTCGCATTTCATAATATACCTTGAATCTCTTTACTACACAAGATATTTTTATCACCACGGCGTGGACAAAATTATGATGTCAATAGCGTGCTCGAAGACCATGGAAGAATTAAATGGATCAGTGTACACACTGAGTGGCCAACAATCAATGTGCTAGTGGTACAGAATGAGATCTAGTTCTTTTCCTTTTCTCCTCCTACCCCACCCTCCTGACCTTTCGTATTGACTTTTGATCGCCGCCAACATGGGCACTGATCCTTATAATCTCTCCAAGGTCTTCGAATATACTGATTCTCCCAAACCCTATCTTGTGGGATCTCGATCATCTCTTTTTTTTTTTTTTTTTGGTTGGAAAAAAATGTGTGGGTATTTTTTATCTTTAAAATAACAAAGTAAGAAGTTTTTAGTCCATAAAAACTGATTATACTTCAAAATCCTCAGTATATTTTTCCAGGTGTAAATCTATGAACATTTGAGTTTTCATATCGTCTCAGGCAAAAAAGTTCAATAAAATTACCTTTTGTATAGACTTCATTCGTGTCAAGAGTTCTTCGTCTGAAGGTAAAGTAACTTTGTTCCATTTCCCTGCTCTTTTAATGGCTTTTAAAGCCAGATCGTGAGAGCCACTCACAATCAGCCAACGAGGAGACTCACTCACAAACCTGAAAATTGTTTTGACAATATTTATTTTTAAGTTATTTCAAAACGGAGAGAAATTTAATGAAAACTATTAGCAAGTTACAAACTAATATAATGTATTTTCATTATTGCTAAAAAGGAAACTGCATAAAGAATTTATTAACTTCTACTGATTCTTCTTCTATTATACAAGCTAGAAATATCAGGAAACAGATCATTACTCAAAAGCTTTATGAGTCAACGTCCAGGAATGTAGACACTTTTAATGATATATAATTCCAATTTGAGTTATATATCATTGTGCCACAAATTAGAACTGAACTATTCATTAACTGGATGGATGTTTTTTCTTTAGTTATATTAATGTTTCTTTTCATATTCCTGAATAAGACTTCTTGAGAAATTTTTTCAGCAAATGTCAGTTTTCGAATCATAACCATATATTTTTATAAATAACCGAAAGTTTTTTTGTTTTTTGGAGAACTTTGTTTCGAAGGTTTGATTAATAAGAACTGATCAACTGAACAAATTTTGCAAAGAGGGAATAAATAGTGATCAATTTGTAAAGTTATATAGCAAAATTTTATACAGCATATGCTATCGATATATGATATTTTTTTATGCTTTTTATAACTCAGTTTGTGGCTAGAATGATAAAATCATTCTAAAAAATACTTTTGGTTAACTGAAATTTAAAATGTATTTTGAAGCATCTCAGAATGATTCACAGTTTTTGACATAAAAAATGAAATGCATTTAAAAATATTTAAAATTTTCGTTGTTACTCATAAAGTCAGACTTTTTTTCATAGGATTTTATTTTATAAGAAAATAAAACTTTATCTATACATTCATTTCCTTAGAAAAAGGAGGTAAATTTAGGCTTTGATTCCGTTACAAAATGCTTCATTTATACTTAGTTTTGCTGGAAAAATAACTTTTACCTATGCTTTGATTAGGTTCGGAAAAGAATGTTTGACTAAGCTTTTTAAATTATTATTATTATTTTTTGTCTAATCTTTGATTTTCTTAGAAAAAGAAACTTTATATAGGTTGAGATATAATAAAATAATAATAATAATAATAATAATAATAATAATAAATAATAATATAATAATAATATAATAATAATAATAATAATACAATTACAAAAGAGCCAGACATAGGTAGCCAGGAATTGTGCTTACTCTTAAAAGCCACCTCCAATCTTTTATCATGTATCCCAAAGCACCCCACCACATTGTTCCAAAAGCCCATGGAAGACCTAGGAACATTCCTAAACTTGTACGTAATCTGGGTTCACACCCTCCATACCATATAATAATAATAATAATAATAATAAATAATAATAATATAATAATAATAATAAATAATAATAATATAATAAATTAAAAAATTTTCAATAAAAAAAAAAAAAAAAAAAAAAAAAAAAAAAAAAAAAAAAAAAAAAAAAAAAAAAAAAATATAATATATATATATATATATATATATATATATATATATATATATATATATATATATATATATATATATATATATATATATATATATATATATATATATATATAAAATAACCCCACTCCGCGGCCAGATAGGCCTAACGGAAATGAGGGTACCTTCAGTTACCGATGAAGTTTTTTTTCTACCTAGGGAAAGCAATTTTTGGTAGTATTATTCCGCAAAGGTTTCTACAACGTTGCGGGTGACAGTTATCTATCCATAGATTATTTTTGGTCTTCCAAACAAGTTCAATAGTAAAAATTTGAATAAAAAATTTTATTTTTTTATTAAAAATTTAAGTGTTTAATTTTAAATGTAATTATGATGCATTTTAAATTCCACAGGTTTCATAAATTTTTAGGTCGCATACCCTCTAATAAAAAATATTAAATTTTGTTTAAATACCATTTTTTATGGCAAGTTATAACACCATATTTTGAGCCTGAAATACACAGTAGAATCATTTAGGTAGCTACATAGATGATACCATAGAAAAAAAAATTTGTTTCATACATCGTTTCACTCACAAATCACTGAGGAAGGCTATTAAGATTTCCATATAATGACACAAATTTTTAAAAATGTTATCTACTTTTGAGTAGTTCGTGCTGTTTTTAGTACTGGCTCAAATTATTCACCCTTCTTGAGGATATTGGAAGACCATATACTATTCGAGTTCTTTACCTGGTCGACTCACGAGAATGATACCTTTCCAGAGATTTTAATTATTTGTAGACAAACTGCCACTGTACGAGCATGCATATTTTTTATAACTCCTTTCTTCATTAGTAACCTCCTTGGTAATTCAATTTTATATTTGTGCTTCCTATATTTTCCTCAGTTCATGTTTGTTTCCTTTTCTTGATACTCATCCCGAAAAATTGATCAGATTTATAGTCTAAGGATTGAATTTGTCAAAATTGCTGCATTGACAGTTAGAATGATCCTAAAAATATAAAGTCATGAGAGTATAAAATCAGAGACAGTTTATGAGAAACCACGTGGGACCACAAAGTCTGTCCCATTAGAGCCTTCATGTCTTGTTATTTAAGTTAAAAAGAATACTATCAAATACCCAACCATCATTTCGAACGAAAGTTAATTTATATATCTTTTACAACTGCAAACTTTACCACTATTTTGACAAAAGTAATAACAAGCTTACTAATATTAACATCCAAATCATTGACAAAATTTCCCTACAAAGTATTTATTTTATTTAACACAATATTGAATGACTTAATGAAAAAGAAAATCTCTTTTAATCAAATAAATAAATTAAAATTTTTTTTTTTTTTTATTTTTTTTTTTTTTTTTTATTTTTATTATATTATTATTTTATTTTTAAAAAGTAAAAGAGAAAATAAAAATAAAAAATTATAAATAAAATGTCTGTAAAACATACATATCGTAAACCCGGTGTGTATGGTCGGAACAGACGTCAGCCCTGTAAAAAATCGAAGGACCAATATGCTGATAAAATTCGTCGCGAGAGTAGTGAGTAGAACAGAAAATATGACGATCAATGATGTAATAAGCATTAACGTTCTTCTACCATATCTGCAGGAAAAATATAATATCAATTAATTTTTTTTTTTCTTCTTTTGACAAAGAATAATTTTAATAAGAAATTTATTAAAAAATTAAGTATATAAGAAATTAGCGCAAGAAACGAATGTGGGAAAAGGGAAAAAAAAAGACAGGGAAGAAAAAATAAGAACAGCACACGAGCTCCCAGCCCTTGACGTTAATAAACTGACCCTTACATAAATATATAGAATCGAGTTGATGGTGCAAAGTAAGAATTGGCTTAAAATAGAAACACATGACTCTGTCGGACTTTAATTAATGTTAAAAATGATATAAACATTGTCGATGCTCAGAATAAGAGTCCATTGATATGAGTCGTCTCACGAAGACTATCGACCCAATAAAATAACCATTTGCATTTCCTTATCTGACTAACAACAATTTTTAAATCAGATAACTGACATTCGTAAGGCCCTAAACGGGATGGAAATGAAAGTTTTGCCCAGTGAAAATTGGAGAATAATATTGCTTAATAAAACAATGTGATAAATAAGAATAGCGTAAAAAAAGAAAAATCAGTCCAACTTACTGCCGTTGGAGATGACCGTCTAAATATGTACCTAAGCCGGACACTACGATAAGTAATAAAGGAAGAAAACAGAATAGAAATCCTAAAATAAATAAGAAGGGCACTACTAACTTCAGTCATTGGCAAAAGAGGTAAACTGATAATTTATAAATAAAAAACCAATTATTCTTTTCAGGAAAAGCCTGAAAAAATATGGGGATGTAAAAAAAAAGAAATTCCTGCTAATATTTAGAGGAAGGGTTCCCAGGGAATCCCAGGCAATGACCATAAATACACATTAAAAACGTTGTGAAGACTTGCCAATTTAAAGCAGTTTCCGTGATTTAACATAGTAACTTTAACGTAAAATAGCAGTGAAGATTGATGAATAAATTAAAAATGGTCAGTTAAGAAAAGTGATAAAAGTAATACTCAAAATAGATTACGTAAAAAAGAATGGTAATTAACTGACAGAAATATAAATAATAGTAGTATAAAATAAATAAAAAAATAATAATATATAAAATAATAATAATAATAATAATAATAATAATAATAAAAATAAATAACACTGGTCAACACGAATATTCTTTCCGCTTTTAAAATAGTCAATTCTTATGTGTTTTAATATGCTGAAAACAAATCCGAAATTTAAAATACATAGCTCTAATATCATAAGATAGACAATTCCGATATGAATTAGAAGAAAAATCCAATATAACCATAAAATACTGTAAAAAAATTTGGGTTGGCAAATCTGCTTATTACTTTAAGTCGAAAACGATCGAATTGAACACTACGCTAGCCGCATTCATAAAAACAGGAAAATTCCATTATAAAGTATTAAAAAATTTTCATACTGCCAAAGAAAATCCGAATTCAAAAAAAAAAAAAAATGGTTGACAAAACTGATAACACCTAAACCAACGAGATTATATGCGTTCAAGAATCAAATCGTGGTAACTCGTTAAAAAACTTACTTCCTGTCGGATTCGAATAAGACTGAAAACTTTAAAGACTTCAAGTAACTAGACGAAAGAAAATTTTATGGAGTAAGTATCTTGCACCCAGAAAACACGAAATTACAACATAAAAAAGAAACCGAATAATTACGACTTATTTCAATTTACAATAGAGTCTGGTAAATCCGTCACCACACATGCTGTAATTTACGTGCGGTAAACTCCGCTGTGATTAAAATAAAACGGCAATGCTATTCGCCGTTCATATGGACGAAACCTAGTTCCCTAGGAAACCAAGACTAAACAGTTTGAATCTCTAATTCTTTCCAACTTTTTGTATGTTTGAAATTTGTAAAGGTAAGAAGAAAAAATATTTCGTGATCGGGATAACTATGACACATCATTTAACTTACAATTTTACTACCTTCGATAAGTATCCGTATAGAGCCCCAAAAACCTCCAATGTAGTAAGAGTGGAAGAAGGTCTAGGAAAATCATCGCATACTAAATCGAACTGTAAAATAAGAATTTTAGTCTACAAACGTAAAATACAAAAAAATCAAAATTAAAACAAATCTAATAAATAAAAAAAATAACATCATTCGCTGCCAAATTAAAAAATCTCTGAAAACTCGAAATGTAAATAAACACCTATTCGACCCTTACCCTTTTAGTGAAATCTAATATTATAGTTTCATGATACTATATAAACAATTTTCTATATCTGTGTAAAGTATGTCTACCTCTGATTAAAGTTTTCAAAATAAGTATCATTGTAGACCCATCTTGTACACTTCTCTTGAAGTTCTTCTGTTGTGACATTATAAGTTTCGTTTGGGATATTACATAATGCATTGCTCTGAGGATTTACTATATATATAAATATATAGATAATAATATCATATGTATATTATAACATTATAATTATATTATATATATATATATAATATATATATATATATAATATAATATATATATATTATATATATAATATATAAGAAATATATATATATAAGTGTATAATGGATATATATTATTATAAATATAGATAATATATATGTATAAATTTAATGACTAATATTTAACATAATAAAACCTGTATTGATTTAATTAATAAGTATGACGAATATAATTTACATAATATAATTCTGTGTTGACGACAACCCGATTTCTCAAAACCCTCCTTACGCCCTTTTCGTTAATGTAGGCATGTTAGACGCTTCTGATCTCTCTGGTGTCGCCCGTGCTCAAGAAAATGATCTCGAAATCTCCTCTTTTCAAGATCGTCTTAAACCTTTCACTCTTTCCCTTCACTCCTCCATTCTATGTGACACTACCTCTGTGTATCCTCGTTCTTTGTGTCCCAACCTTTAAGACAACATTTTTTTCTGATTTGCACGACCTCTCTCACCCTGGTGTCAATCCCTCCGTTTGTCTTATCAAGTCTAGCTATTTTTGACCAGGCGTTGATAAGGACGTTCTGAGTTGGGCACGCGAGTGTCATGCTTGCAAGTTTTTAAGACTCACCGCCATACTAAAAGCCTTACTCCACTTAGATATCCTTGTGAACGAATTTAAACAATCTATATTGACATGTGGGACCCCTTCCGCTACTCAACACCTCCTCACATTTTTTACTTACTATATTAACTTGTATCGTCGCAGCACTACTAGTAAAGCGACCCGCCCTGATTTAATACAGCGAATCGCCTCGCCTTCTCATTGCTGGATCTCCTTTCCAGGTCCTCTACGTAATTACCGACCTTGGTGTAATTAGTCAAAAATTCTCTAACTCCTCAATGTGGTTCCACCGCCTCGATTCCTCGTACCATCCCAGGAAATGGAAATAGAAACGTGTCTACCGTGTCCTTAAAAGCTTCTTTTAAAGCTCGTAGGGAGACTAATATTGTCCTTCCCCTAGTCCTTTAACTTTATGGTCAATGCCTGGCACTCAGGTTTTCTCCTTCTTCCTCGTTTCCGAAAAACATCAACTGTTCCTTCACGATCTTCTGTATGTGTCTCCTTCTACGGTTTCTTCTGGTCTGACTTTATTAAACGATTTGATTGCCATAAAGACTGACTATCGAAAAACCCCTCCTTTACTCAAATTTCTTTCACACCTTACATACCACGTGATCTTTAATCTGTTTCCATTATCTCCGTGTCGATAGGATCAGAAGCCTCTCGAATCCTTATCAAGGTAATTCGAGGTACTTTCTAGGTCTCCTAAATGTTTTACTCTCCTTTCTTCAGTGAACAACACGATGTGGTCTCCATAACCGTAAAACCCGCAATTCTCCTTCTACTGTTCCTCCTACTTCACTTCCTTCTTATTTATTATTAAAGGTGAAAACTATTTCACCTTTAATAATAAATATTTCCGAAAAATTTTGGTACAGTCATGGGAAACAGCCTTAGCCAGTAGTTGCAAACTTGTATATAGAATTTTATGAAACAAGACTTATAAAACACTCCCTCTATATAACAATATCAATTGTTGGTTTCGTTACGTTGATGACATTTTGGCCATAATTCCAAATGATTTTCCCATACAACAATTTCTAACGCAAATGAATAGTTTAGTCGATTCTATCAAATTCACCTATGAGACTCAAAATAATAACAACATTTCGTTTTGGACCTCCTTTATGTCAAAATGATACCATCTTTCCTTCAAAATCTATAGAAAGCCTATTTTTTACAATCAACTCTTGCACTCCTTTTTTCCGATCTTCCCAATTACATAAAACAAAAAATTTATTTTCAATGCCTTTTCCGGCTCTAGATTTACCAATCCCGTTTTTTGGATGAAGAAATTACTTTTATATATCATCAGTTTCTCTCCCTAGGATATACATATTGTTTCATCTCTAAGCAACATCATAAGGTATTATCACATTTTTACAGTAACAACAATCCAGAACCTTGCTTCCATCTTTCTAATAAACTTATATTACTCTATGCAGAATCCTTTGCCTCTTTACGATTTTCTTTGAATTCTTTATTAATATACATCTTGTTTTTACATTTTCCGACAAGTTGGCTTGTTCTTTAATTTCTAATTCCACCTCTCATATAGAAAAATCGAGGGGGGGGGGGTTTCAAGTTCCCTGCGACACTTGTAAGGGCTTACTACGGAGAAACCATAAAATCAACACACGCATTGAAAACATAAGGCTGACATCAGGAAAATAACCATAGCAACGCATATACTTCATATCACTCACAACATAAAATAATTGGAATAACACTAAATTTACTTTTCTTCCAATTGGCAAAACCTCCATAGGCTCTGTGGTAAGTCCTTCATTTATAAAATGTATCAAACTTTATCTCTTTATCACAGTTACTTTTATATGAAAAACCGTAGTTGAAATTTTTAATAAAATCCATTTTCAAAAAATATCTTCTTACGCCAGCCATCCTTAAGTAGTTTGTTTTTATTATATTTTGAAAACCCGCCTGTTATCGTACTTCCCACGTGTTAAATGTCTCCACTTTCCTATTTATTCTCAACAGGTCTCGACGAGGGAACGATATGGGTCGTTCCGAAACTCTGGCCGTTTTGTTTTTAATCTTCTGCCTAGTTAAGTTCTTTTTTTATTCTTCTTGCTATCTCGTTTTAGTGTTTACTTTTACTCTTTTAATTAGTGGTTTAAAAATTAAAAATTTCGGTATATAATTGGAACACGAGTCAGTTTTAGTGCCTCGTTAAATACATTATCAAATAATATAACCTATAATATATATATATACTATACATATGATATATAGATATATATTATATATATATATAGTCATATATTTTAATTACATAATAAGTAAGATTAGAATAATATAATACACGTATTATATAATTCCTCATATAATATTTATTTTAGATAATATATTATAGCGGTAAAATGCGCCTTCATATATTTATAATTAAAATTGACCTCAGGGTTCGATCCATTAACCCTGAATTTAATATTAGTGTGTTGTGTGAATTGTCTGTGTTCGTTACTGCTATATGTTATTGGTTCTGTTGCTTTTTATTTGTGTTTATGTTGTTTGGGTTTTTTTATGTTTGTGTTTTATATTTATTTTCGTTATTTCATATTCATGTATCACAGGTTCCGGTGAACATATAGAGCTGTACTATCGCAGCCGAGGGAGAAAATAATGAACATTTTGGTGCGGATACGTATTTGGTTAATTAAGCAAATTGACAAAACCGCTTTTACTTTGCAAATTCATCCCTGAATAATAATTAATAAATTATTTATATAATATTTGATATTATAATTTTTCTCTAGTAGCTAGTTACCACGTTTTAGATTTAGTCCACGAGGTGCAGATTCAAAGGGTTCCTAACGGTTTTGCTGTGAAATAATTTCTAGTTCTTAATGTTGAAACAATAATCTATCATTAAAGGATACATTAATTTCTGGACCATTTTAGCCAGAGGAATATAACGGAACCCAACTTAAAAATCCCGAATATATCTGAGTGCGAGTGTCTTCTCTCTCAAGAACCTGGATAAAATATAATATGTTGTGTGGGAGAGTAAAAAAAACGCGCTCAGAGATACAAACAGAAAGTGTACAAGAAGAACCAGAATTGGCGTGTGGAGGGAAGCGTTAGCAACTTGTCAGTGCAAGTATACTGGCTTACTTGACATTCTGAATTTATATTTTATGGTGGAGTGGTCTATAGTGAAATTATCCTACGTATTGAGCCTACTCACTTCGCCCCCAACTTTGGAAATACCATTGGTGTCGATGGATATTTATTGATATTTACTCCCCAAAACGCTGTTCAAGGTGAAAGAGTCGTTATGAGGTTGATTTTTTTAAAATAATATTGAATTTGCATTAATATGCCTAAAATATCAATATATAATTTCTCCACATTATAGGCTTTATCTATATCGGGATTAGTGCTGTGACATAATAACTACTATTATACTTATAATATTAATATGTACTATTATTATTATTATTATTATTATTTTTTTTTTTTTTTTTTTTTTTTTTTTTTTTTTTTTTTTTTTTTTTTTTTTTTTTTTTTTTTTTTTTTTTTTTTTTTTTTTTTTTATATTATTTTTTTATTTTTGTTAATTATACTATATTATAATAATAAAAATTTAATTTAATTAAAAAATAAAAAAAATCCAGTCCTATTCTCATAAACATTTTATAATTACTAAAAGATATATTGGATATATAATTATATATATACATTACCACTTGATTATATTATTATAAAATTAGGGTTCCAATAACATTCTATACTATGGAGCAACTTTATATTATGTTTTAATAGTTGTTAAAATTAATTTTCACTCTAAAAAAGGTCTAACATTATTATTTATTATTGTATAATATTATTTAATTATATTATATTTTATATACAATTTATATTAGTATATTATTTATAATTTATGATTTAATTTTTCTTATCTCATTCCGTCTTTACGAAAAAATTGAAGAATTAATAATATGGGGATAAAAACCAAATAATTAAAAAACGCTTATATATATATGGCTATTATGGATAGATATATATTTATATATAAATATTAATATTATATAAGTATATATATAATATATATATATACTATACACACACAAAGTGCGCTTGTGCTCTCGAAATTAATCTCCAAGCTTGAAAAAAGTATAAGAACTGTTGTGGATTATAACCCCACATGTGTTAAACCGATAACCACCTGTAAGCAAATAAATCATACAACTCATATTCGCTTTATAGAACTACTATCGAAACGCCAACCGAATCAATATGGCATCTAAGAGAAAAAAAAAAATCACATTTAAGAAGAAAATTAAACAAGAGCACAATTGAAGAAAGCTTAGTGATAGGCAGTGTTGATTGCAGAATTATGCACAACTATAAAACTTGTTGATAGCTTCCAATTCTGGAATGGGAAAGACACAATTTAATATACCAAAATTAGAAAGTGGAACGAAGTCAACAGGTAATGCTGTAGTTGAACAATTGAAAAATGAATCTGCTGATCAAGTTTGGAATGTCTTTTGACAAACACTTCAAAACTGGCGCCAAAAGGACATACATGTTAATTGCACACAACTCAAAAAAATTTACTAATCTTTATAACTACGCATTCACTGAGCTGTTCTTCAAAGTGCTTTCAGAGGTTTTTGTGTTTCTTCTGGTCCTGAATTTCTCCTATTCAAGAGGCTAACGCTATTTGGAAAAATATTGATCAAAATATCTTCATCATTGGACTACTGTGTGATACTCTGGCAAAAATATTACTTGATATTAAAGAGGATATTATAGAATGGGCAATGAAAATGCTCGGCGAAAGAGAGGATTTTCTGGGAGATTACCGTAAACTAATTGAGTTAATAATTATTTTTTCATGCTCCTGGACCAGTGCATTTGGATAGATGGATGAGTAAGGTTATATATTCCCTGAAAGTATTTATGTTTCAGAACTAATTTCATTTAACAAAGACAGAAGAGACTAAGCTTCAGAGGATTTGTATATTTGCAGTGAATATTTATGAAAAAATGTGAATAGATGCATCCAACCCTGCGATAGCTCCTTTGAATGATATTGATCCTTAACATACCTTAAATCTGAATGAGAAAATAGATGCAAAGGTAGGAAATGTTGCCATAAATAAACTTTTACAACACATTTGGCATCTTTCGGAAGAATTAATTGCACTATCACTGATGCAAAGTGTTAAAAAAAAAAAAAAGAAAATTGTCCTGCAATCATAGATGGGGCTGGCGGTGTGAAGAACCTGAATGCCCACCTCAAAAAAGATTACAATTCCAAAGACATCAATTTCCAATTGTGATTAAAGACTTTGCACACAACAACAATAAATTTGAAAAGAAATCAAGCAAACCACATAATTTCTTAGTCCTTAGTTCCAGTACTTTGCTTGCTATTTTTTAGTACTACTACGTTAGGATACACACTTTTATTTTTGAAAAATTAAATAAAATAAGCCCATTATAAGAATTTCATTACTTGTATGTGAAGGTATTGCTTCTGATTTAAGTCATGTTCTTCCAAATAAGATAACACCTATTACCTACTGAAAAGCGCTCTTGCAATACGCCTTTCTATATAGTCTCATTCTTTTCTGTTCAACTCTGACCCTAGAGTTCACCTTTATGCTTATCTTATATATATTCTAATTAGTAATGTCAGGAAAAACCTCCTTTATTTATTTTCCCACTTCCTGTGACTTGCACACCTTCAAACTCCGAGAGTCGGGACATATTGGCCTTTAGCAACTACAATGCTGATATTTCCCACTCTGTTGGAATATTGGTGGGCCTCTGGCTTTTGCGACAGCCAAGTTGAATAAATAAAAAATCAACAAAAAAATATTTAGTTAAATATTAATTACGATCCTTCAAATTTGAGAACTTTTCCTGTAGGTACAAATCCCAATTGCGTTTTACTTCTATACTGTTAATTAAAACTATTTGTATATGTAGTATACTGTTGGGTTTTATATATTCCTACATAATTTGAACATTTCTGAGAAAAATAATAAAGATATGAATAATGATTAAAATTCAATCTTAATTAAAGATATTAACTAACTTACACAGTCCAAAGGTTGCATAATATAAAGGTTCCACTTTCCCAATCCGAGAATTATTAAAATATCGTCAAAATCACTATGAGCCATTTTTAATTTTTAAAGTTTTAACTTTTTTTTTTTTTAATTAAATTACTAAATCAATTTATGATCATGGTTATCTATAATAGATTAAATAAATAAATAAAAATAAAATGTATACAAGTATGAGTGTGTGTATGTGTATTTGCAATAGTAAATTAATGTGAATTTTCATCAAAATAATAAAATTAGTACAAATCACAACAATGAACGATTGATCACTGACGTTTAGTTTTTTTTTTTTTTTGTATCAGATAGTATGAATTGCTTTCATTAACTTTCAAGTGCGTTCTTATAAAAGGGTTTGTCAATTAGTGATCAGATAGGAGTATTTTCTATCTTACGTCAATAAATAAAATGTTATTTTATTTGTTCGCATGCAAAGACATGGTGTATCTCATAATTTAGCAAGAAAAAATGGGCATGTTTACACTGCAAAATTGTCCTAACGAATCGTTGGGAATTTTCGATAGAGAATAGACATTTAAGCAAGAAAATCGCTTAACCGATTTAGTTTTAATAAGAAAAAACTTTAAAAAATTGTTGTCACATTTTTCACTTGTCGCAACGATTCGTTAGCACTATTTTTGCAGTTCAGTGTGTGACAAGATTTCTTTGAGGTTATGGTATACTCATGTTTATAAAATTTTCTCACCTTCGAACTCTGTTGAAGAAAGTTATATCATGATAAGAGAACCAGAGATCGTATTTAGCAAAAAAAACAAAAAATGAAAAATTTAGTCTGATAATCTTCAGCAGCGGAGTAGTTAAACTACTGCACAATTGTCTAACGAATCGCTGGCACCAGTGGAAAAATGACATAACAAATTTTTGAGTTATCATTAGAAATAATTCGTCACGCAACTTGTTGTACTTAACATATCTTTTCTATTGAAAAATTTTACCTGTGAACATTTTTTGCCACTTTTGACTTTTGACAGTTTTGCACTGTAGATAGGTGGTAGCTCGATTGCAAATTTTAATACTTTGTTTTCTTTTTTTCAATATTTAATAGTTCCATTTCACGGTCATTGCCCTCTCGAGTAGGGGAACTTTTTTAGGAATTTAATGAATCGGGAATTTACACAAATGACAGACTGCTCAAAATTTGCGAAATAAATCATAAGGATTCACTCCACAACAAATGCGAAACATGCCTGTTTTTAAGACTCCCTCTTACGTCTCATTGTTAAAATATAATGATGAGTATAGCAGTTTTGGGCAGAAAAAGAATAAGACTGTTGGAAAGTAAGTCACACGAGCTCCTTCAAAGATTATCAGTATATATATTATATACTATATATATATATACTATTAATATTATAATATAATAAATATATATAACATATAAATAATATATAACTATATAATATATATATTTTTTTTTTTTTTTTCACGGGTAAGCCATTCAAGGAGGGGGTGTTAAAAAAAAAAAAAAAGTAAAAGAGCACAAAATCCAAAAAATGAAAACCAACCTTACAGTACCCACCTAACGCAAATTTCTTAGGTGAGCGCAGACGCGGCTTTAAAGAAATTGAGATTAAGCAGAGGGAAATACGAAGATGTAAGAGAGTTCCACAAACAGAGGTGGCAGGAAGAAAGAGGCACCACAGGACAAGCCTGGAGTTGTGTCCACGCAAAATTGATGCGCGACATTGCACCCCTTGTGCTGCGAGGACGCTGTAAAGGTGGAGGTACGCGGGTGGATAGTTCCTCGAGCATTTGCCGGTAGTACCTATAGAAAGAGAGAGGTACCAACATCACGTGCAAAGATAAAGAGTCAAGAGAATTGAAAGAGCGGGACAGTTTATAGTCTTTTAGCTAGACTAACCATACCCAAAATAAAGAACTGAACTTTCCAAATAAAATAGTATTCCATACAATGGCGAATGAACCCTTATATATTTGGAGTAACTGCGAGGATGAATATTCTCGCAGTCTAACAGAACTCCAGCTTTGAAGCAGCTTTGGCACCATTGTGATATGAGATTTCCAAACATTTTTTGTTATGTGAAGGCCAAGGATGTTTATATTACAACAGAGAAGATGGGTAGAACTATCGAAAGAAATAGCGAAAGTTAGGAGGTATGACTTTTGAGAGGAGATTTCTAGAAGTTTGTTTTTAAAGAGTTGAGTTTCATAAGGTTGAGACGACCCCATGGAAATTCTATCCAGATCTGCAGTTTGGAATCGGAAAGATGAACACAGAAGCTTTCTAGATGCAAAAGAAGGAGCAGATTGAAATGAGTAGAAGATGGAGGGTGAGTCATCAGCGTAGAATGTATAGGGTTAGATGATAGCTAAGAATATCATTAATGAAAAGTAAGAATAGAGTAGACGCCACAAACAGAGCCTGGAGGAACACCTCTATTACAGGAAAGGAGAAAAGTCGCAACATCAACAACAGCGAAATGGACCGATTAGAAAGAAAATTTATACATAATAACAAATAGGAGGAAAAACAAAAGGAAAAGCTTGGAAAGCAGTGACCATAACTCCCGGTCAACGCCATAGATATGTAAGCGACACCACTCATATAGTCTAGGCAGACCATAGAGATATAGATAGTAATCACCAGTAGAACGAAGTTTATGACAAAAGAAGAATGGATTCCGATGATCAAAGTGTGAGTTGAAAGCTTTCAAAGATCTTAGACAGAAAAAGTAAGAGCTATAGGGCAATAGTTAAAATCCAGAGCGGCTACCTTTCTTCGGATGGGCGGACTAATGCGGATAATAGTTAGTAGAAACAAGAAGAAAAGTTGAAACGAGGGATGAGCGGTCAGAGCGATAAAATCGGGGGAATGCCATCCGGGCCGCTGCCTATAAAGATATACCTTGGTCAAATGAAATCACAGGCAAAGGTGGACCTCTGAGGGAGAAGAAGTAAGTAGGAGATTATTAGGAATCAGTAGGGGAAGAAAGAAGAGTGGAGAAAAAAATAAAGAGAAAAAAGCCTATTATATATATATATATATATATATATATATATATATAAATATAATATATTATATTTATAATATTTATATAACTTTTTAAATAAGAGATAACTGTAGATTGTTTTATTTTTTAAATCACATGATAAGAAAGAAGATTACATGCCTTTGAAATATAGTTGGTTTAATATTTTTTATACTCTTTTTCTGTTTTATTTATAATTCAGTTTTATGAAATTCTTCGAGCATTCTTTTCGAGTTAGTATTTCCGATATTTAATTTAATGTACTTTATAATTTTTAGAGCATAGTTTCTAAGCATTTTAATAAGTATTTGTTTTCTCGTAAACTTCGAAGTCAGACTAAATAAGCCGAAATATAAACCGCATTTTAATTGGTTAAGGAGAATATAAAACTCCGTCACTTTTAATTATGGTTCAAATTTGTGACGTATTTCGAACATAAATTAGCAATTCTTCGAAAAAGATATTAGGCAGTTTTTTTAAATTTTTTACCAACAATAAAAATAATGATAATAATAATAAAAATATAATAATAATAAATAAGATAATAAATAATATAAAAATAAAAAAAATAATGATAATTTTAATTATAATATTAATATATATATATATATATATTAATTTAAAAAATTATTAATATTTTAAATATATATAATTATATATATATATATAATAAATTTGCTTTTTTAAATTATATTTGTCCTCATGCGTTTTTCAAGACAAATTTGTCTCAAAATTTCATAAATATATGAATTTTATACATTTCATACATGTATCTGTTATCAAATATATTTCTACACAGCTAGGTTTAGATTAAGGTTAGGATACTATAATAATAAAATGATAAAGCTAGTTATCTACTCAAGTTATGATAATAGTGAAATAACAATAATAAACCAGAGGCAAAAAAATCAATGTTCGGATACCATTCGAAGAGGTTGGCAAGATATATTACTAGTTATTCTGGATTTCAAGTTTGCCGATACATTTTTTTTGTTTAATGTTTAAAAAAAATTAAAATAAACTCTATATATAATTTATTTGAAATAGTTTTGCAAGAAATTTCACAATTCACAATAAGTAACTTCTCAAACAAACCCAATTTTAATGTTTCAAATTAAACATTAAAATTTATTTTCAATTTGAAAAACACCATTAGAACTCAGGAATGCTGATTTCTGGATTACTGTGTCTTCAACTCCAGAAACTCACGCAACTTATATTTCCATCCGGAATCGTGCAAAATCTGCTTCGAACAGCTAAAAACTCCTCTTCTCCGTAAAAAAAATGAATATATTTCGCTCCTCTTCTCAACCTCTTTCTGGCATTTTGCAAAAATGTCAACTCTAACTTTGCTTCTTCTCTAGTATCTCCTGAAGGTTCAACTGCCGTTTAGCCTATTCTAAAGCTAACTCTTCGTTCAAACTCAAGTTTCATGTTTAATTAACAAAATAAATGATAATACAAATGATCTTTAAAACGTTTATTTTTCTTATACAACTACTGCACAAAGTTTGGGATGATTTTTAGAGTTTAAATACTAGAGATGCTGCCGAAGCTTCAAATCCCTGAGTGGAACGATTGAATGATGCCTCATTTATTTTTGCTACTAAATGTTGGATTCTGATTTTTCGTTCACTGTAAGAGCTTTTGCTTCATCTTTGGTGTTTTCGGTACCTTTTCTAAAAAGTTAATAATACAATGTTTACTTAATATTAATTCGGTTAAATTTTCTTATGATAGAGATGGGAATTGTAGTTGATAGATTTCAAAAGGTTAGAGACTAATTGACGCTTTGGAATACTTCAAGAAACTCATCGAAAATCTTTGTGCATGTGTCCATAATTGAAACAATTATAAAAAAATATCTATTATTTTTACCTATTTTTCTTCCTCAAAGCATCTTCTTCCAGCTGGGAAACGGTTTCAAACAAGTGTTTGTTTCGAGTTTCTGGGAGAAACATATGGCAATCCCTGCAGAAGACTCGCAATTCCAAATATACAGATGGAATCCATGCACGATAGGAACCTGTAAAAAAATGCGTACATACCTATATTGAAGTTACGTCTGTGAGTTATTTATTTTTATAAAAATAAAATTATATGACATTTTTGATATATTAATATGTTTAAAAAATTATGTTGATGGCATTATATTACTGGTTTAAATAAGAAAATAAGATCCTAAAAAAAAACTTGTCCTTACAATAAATTAATCGGTTTTAAAATCAAATTATCGTAATAATAATTTTTTTTATTTCCATCTAATAAGATGTGCAATTAATAACACAAAAAATAAAATTATTTATACGTTTCTTATTAATTAACACGAATTATGAGCTTGTAGGTTTTTCTTTTTTAGTATAATATATTATTGTGACAAAATAGCCAAAAAAAAAATTTTCCCAAGCAAATGGTTTAAAAATATTAGGATATGTTTAATTTTTTTTTTTTGCTTTTAAAGTATATAAAAAACGAAAATTACAATAGATCAATAAATAAATGTTGATAGCTGGTTAGTTACACGTTTAACTTGCAACTTCATACAATTTACAACTTTTTCAAACGGTAGTGACTAAAATCATTATCCATTCAAAGCAAAGAACCGATCATTATCTACCAGCAAAATGGAATATCCAATCAGAGTATGTGTAATGGAGAGTTGATTGACGTTATCTATATTTTAAGATGGTGCTCCTACATAATTATAATTGCTGCTATTTTAACATCATTATTAGACTAGCGGGGAAAAGTGAAATATCACGCATTGTCGTATGCTTCTTTGGGGGGGGGGGAAAGATTTTCTCTAGCAAAAAAAAAAAAAAAAAAAAAAACCAAAAAAAAAGGGGGAGGGGAAAGATTTTCTTCTAGCAAAAAAACAAATCATAACCAGTTTTTGTCTCCTAGAATTCAGTTATGCATACTTAAGCTGCGTAGTTCCATATTCCCTATGTAGAGTTTAGGATTGCACTTATTTTCATAGATCGTTTTGATAGCCTTTGGCAGAGGTGACAGAATGACCAACTTCTTCCATAGTTGTTCTCATCTTTCCCTAGGGGTTTTCACCTAAGTAACTAATTGCTGCTGGGAAAATAGGTTCCACCTCCACAGGAGTTCGAATTCGTTCATTGTAAATTATTAGGACATGGCAATGATATATATATTTCGACAAATAAAACATACTGGAAAGTATGGAATTATCTCCAATCGTATATGAATATACAATATTTCTTCCCATTGTTAACTTTCATGATATTCAACATTTTGCCAACAACTTTGGGCCGTTGAACTATTTTTTATATTATTTTCAAAGAAGTTTTCAAGCAGTGATATAACTAAAATTTTGAATTTTTCTAACAAGGTGTGAGATATGATATTATAGTTCTATCATAGTCTAATTTTCTGTGATTCCATTTTGAATCCATTTTTATTAAAACTTGATTTTCTTGATATTTATCAACGACTGATACACATCTCCTTAATTCTTATG
>SEYY01015922.1:5000-24007 GCA_009176605.1 Armadillidium nasatum | reverse complement strand
ATTTATTGCACTAAACTTATATAATGAAACTTAAAATATATATAACAATTTTAAAAACTATATTTATATTATTTGGTCAATGATAGTAATATAAATTGCACTTTTTGAATAAAAGTTTAAAAACTGTTAGTTAATCCAATGATTTAATCGTCAGCAGTAAATATGTATACATATGATCATGTACGAAAACTGTAAACTAATAATTAAGCCCGAAACTGACCAAAAGTAACGCGTTACATGTAACGGCGTTACATGTAACGAGTAACGGTAACGCTTCAAAGGATTTTAAAATGTAACGATGTAACGGTAACGCTACACCTTTTCTCTCAAGTAACGAGTAACGGTAACGCTACCCAAGTTCATGTAACGATGCCCATCTCTGTATATATATATATATATATATATATATATATATATATATATATATATATATATATATATATATATATATATATATATATATATATATATATATATATATATATATATATATATATATATATATATATATATATAACCACATTTTCTAAGATAAATATTTCAGTACTTGAAATAAAATTCATTTTTCATAAGGCCCAACAGAGATTCGAACTCGGGGCCTTTTGGCCGAGAGCGAGTATTTTGACCACCAGACCAGCGAAGCATAAGATAAAGTGCGAACAAATTCCTCATTTTACACCAAATTTTCTTATCTTTCTATTATCACTGTTTACATTACGGATAAAATTTGATAAGGTTTTCGAATATTATTATTATTATTATTATTATTATTATTATTATTATTATTATTATTATTATTATTATTATTATTATTATTATTATTATTATTTATTATAATTATCATTTTAAAAACACATTATATATATATATATATATATATATATATATATATATATATATATATATATATATATATATATATATATATATATATATATATATATATATATATATATATATATATATATATATATATATATATATATATATATACCGAAGGAAAAATGAAAATAAAAAAATAAAAAGAAAAAAAAAAAAAAAGAAAAAAAAGAAAAAATTGAACAAAAATTAAAAATTAAAAAAATAAAAAAAAATAAAAATTAAATTAAAAAATAAATTAAATGTTAAAAAAAATTAAAAATTGAATAAAAATTTAAAAATTAAAAAACAAAGTAAAATTAAAAATTAAATTAAAAAAATTGAATAAAAATTAAAAATTAAAAATAAATAAAAAATTAAAAATTAATTAAAAAATAATAAAAATAAATATAAAAATTAAAAAAACATTAAAAAAAAATAAAAAATAAAAAACGTTAAAAATAAAAAGACATTAAAATAAAAAAATTTTAAAAATGAAAAAAAACATTAAAAACATGATTTAATTACCCTAAAACACGTAAAAATTAAATTTACGTATATCATGCAAAACACGACAAACAGACTAGTTTAGCTAGTCTAGCTAGTTCATGATTTTGTGGAATGTGTTGTTGAAATTAAATGTTTTTGTGTATGTGCGTTTGTGTGCGTGTGTTTTGTGTGACTAAGGGTGATGTTTTTTGTGGTTTGTGATATTGAGGGCATGTAAATTTTGTGATTTGTATGATTGGACATGGTGAATTTGTGAATTGAGATGATGAATTATGTTAGTTTTTGTGATTTGTTTATTTGAGCTTGATGATTTGGGACTTGTGGTGTTCAAGGGGTGTAAATTTTTTGATTTGTATGATTGGCCATGGTGATTTTGTGAGTTGTAATGATGAATTATGTGAGTTTTTGTGATTTGTTTATTTGAGATTGATGATTTGTGACTTGTGTTAATAAAATTAAGTGATTTTCGTGGTACATGTGATTGAGAATGTTATATTCTGTGGCTTGTGTTGTTGAAAATAAGTAAGATTTGTGTATTATGTACTTGAGAAGTATGTTTTGTGGATTGTAACGGCAAAGTTAAGTGAACTTTGTGTTTTAGGGGATTGAGTTTGTTGTTTTTGTGATCTATGATGGTGAAATTAAATGAATTTTGGACTTTGTTTACTTGAGTTTGGGTTTTTGTGAATTATGTTGATGAAATTCAGTGATTTTTGTGGTCTATGTGATTGAGAATGGTGTTTTTATGGAATGTGTTGATGAAATTAGGGATGGAGCGATACCAAAATTTTTACCGATACCGATACCCGATACCCGACACCTAAAAATATGCCGATACTTGCAGATACTACTACCGATACCGATACCGATACTTTACTCTTATCCAAAAATTTTGCCGATACCGATACCGATACTGAAAAGGTCGATACCGATACCGATAGAGTATCGGAAAATATGCCGATACCTGCCGATACCGATACCGATACTTCACTCCATCCCTAGTTGAAATTAAATGTTTTTGTGTATGTGCGTGTGTTTTGTGTGACTAAGGGTGCTGTTTTTTTGTGGTTTGTGGTATTGAGGACATGTAAATTTTGTGATTTGTGGTATTAAAGGCATGTAAATTTTGTGATTTGTATGATTGGACATGGTGAATTTGTGAATTGTGATGATGAATTATGTGAGTTTTTGTGATTTGTTTATTTGAGCTTGATGATTTGTGACTTGTGTTGATGAAATTAAGTGATTTTTGTTGTCCTTGTGATTGAGAATGGTGTTTTCTGTGGTTTGTGTGTTGAATTAAGTGTGATTTATGTATTTTGTGGTTGAGAAGTATGTTTTGTGGGATGTGACAGCAAAAGTTAAATGAATTGGTTTTGTGGGACTGAGAATGGCATTTTGTGGGTTGTGTTAATGAATTTTTTTATGATTTGTATGATTGAGTGTGATGATTTTGTATATTGTGATGTTGAAATTATGTGAGTTTTTGTGATTTGGTTAGTTGAGATTGATGTTTTGTGACTTATGATGAAAATAAGTGATTTTGTGGTCAGAGGGAATGAGAATGGTGTCTTGTGACTTGTGCTGCCGATGCTAAGTGTTTTGTGACATGCATAATTGAGAATGGTGTTTGTGGTATGTTAAATTGGTTTTTATGATTTGTATGATTGAGTTTGATGACTTTCCGGTTTATGTTGCTGAAGGCTAGTAAATTTTGTGCTTTGGATGCTTGGATATGGTATTTTTATGTGAACTGTGCTGGTGAATTATGTGAATTTTTGTGTGTTGTGTGTTTGAAGCTTGGTGTTATTGTAATTTGTCTTGCTGGATCTGTGTGTTGTTGCTGTAATTTATGTGCCTGAGATTCGTGATTTGTGATTGGTACCCCTGAAATGATGTTTTGTGACTTGTACTTGTGAAATTTGGGTGAATTTTGCGATTATGAGAATGAATTCAATGTTTTTGTGAATTGTGATCTCAGTTCTGCGAATTTTTTGTTTTGCGTACTTCAACCTGGTGTTTTTGTGGTCTGTGGCTGTGAAGTTAAGTGAATTTGTGCTTTGTGGTTTGATTTTGATGCTTTTTGTGATATATAATGTTGGTGAAAAGAGATTTTTTGTGTTTGGGTGCATGAATTTGGTGTTATTTTGTGTTCTATGATGATGAAATTAAATGAATTTTGGACTTTGCTAATTTGAATTTTGGACTTTGCTTATTTGTGTTTGATTTTTGTGAATTGTGCTGGTGAAATTAGGCGTTTTTTTGTGAATTGTGTAGCTGAGAATGGCGTTTTTGTGGCTTGTGGCTGTGCAATAAGTGAGTTTTGTGCTTTGTGCGTATGAGAAATATGATTTTGTGGCATGTGATTGTGAATTTAGGTGATTATGTAATTTGTATGATTAAGATAAATGCCTTTGTGATTTGTGATGCTGGATTTATGCTAGCTTACCTTTTTGTGTGTTTAAGTCTAGTATTTTTGTGTCTTGTGCTGATGGAGGTATGTGTTTTTGTGTCTTGTGCTGATGGAGGTAAGTGATTTTGTGATTTGTGTGAATGAGATTAATGTTTTTATATCTGTGATGATGCTGATAAGTAAATTTTGCTCTTTGTGTGTCTGAGTTTGATGATTTTTTTGTGTTGTATCTTTGAATTTATTGCTTATGAGAGATACGGTGATGAATTTAGGTGAATTATGTGATTTGTGTGATTGAGATAAGTTTTTTATCTAAATTGTCTTTCAATTTGGTGTTTTTCTGACTTGGGATAATGGGTTTAAGTGTGTTTTTGTGCACTCGTATGAAGTTAGTGATAGGTGTATTTGTGCTTTTGTGCGAGTGAGTTTAGCTTTTTGTGTTTATAAGTTATGTTTTGCATTCTTGTGTAGATATATTTGATGTGTGTGTGTGTGTGTGCGTATGGAGGTGTGTGTGTGCGTGTACGTATGAATGTAATTACATATGTGAATGTGTGTATGTGTTTGTGTGTGGTAACGTGTGTGAATGTATGTGTGCTTGTGTGTGTATGTGTGCGTGTGCGTATGTATGTGTGAGTGTGTGGGTGCATATGTCTGCCTGAATTTCGAATGATTTCGTGATTTGTGTCGTGATTTTCAGTGCCTTGGGTTGGATGGTTGAGTTATTTTGGTGTTTTAAAGGCCATACGTGCCTTAGGACCTTTACATGAATTAGTTAGACTAGCTAAACTAGTCTGTTTGTCGTGTTTTACATGACTTACGTTGTTTTACGTGTTTTAGGGTAATTAAGTTTTAATGTTTTTTTTTATTACTTTCAAAAAAAATTATATTTTAATTTTTTTTATCTTTGTTTTTTTTTTTTATTTTTTTAATGTTTTTAATGTTTTTTTAAATCTTTATTTTTATTTTTATTTTTTAATTTAATTTTTAAATTTTTTTAAATTT
Source organism: Armadillidium nasatum (assembly GCA_009176605.1). Taxonomy (NCBI): domain Eukaryota; kingdom Metazoa; phylum Arthropoda; class Malacostraca; order Isopoda; family Armadillidiidae; genus Armadillidium; species Armadillidium nasatum. Next base: position 19,221 of record SEYY01015922.1, on the reverse strand, counting down.
TTTAATTTTTAATTTTTAATTTTTATTCAACTTTTAATTTTTTTTAATTTTTAATTTTTAAAAAAAAAAAAACTTTTATTTTTTTATTTTTAATTTTTAAATTTTTATTCAATTTTTCATTAATTTTTTGTAATTTTTATTTTTTTAATTTAATTTTTATTTTTTTTTATTTTTTAATTCTTAATTTTTATACAATTTTTTTTATTTATTTTTAATTTTTTATTTTTTTATTTATTTATTTATTTTTATATTTTTCTTCGGTATATATATATATATATATATATATATATATATATATATATATATATATATATATATATATATATATATATATATATATATATATATTATATATATATATTATTGATGTGTTTATAAAATAATAATAATAATAATAATAATAATAATAATAATAATAATAATAATAATAATAATAATAATAATAATAATAATAATAATAATAATTATAATAATAATAATAATAATAATAATAATAATAATAATAATAATAATAATAATAATAATAATAACATTCGAAAACCTTATCAAATTTTATCCGTAATGTAAACAGTGATAATAGAAAGATAAGAAAATTTGCTGTAAAAAGATGAATTTGTTTGCTTTTTTCTTATGATTCGTTGGTCTGGTGGTTAAAATACTCGTTTTCGGCCAAAAGGCTCCGAGTTCGAATCTCGGTTGGGCCTTATGAAAAATGAATTTTATTTCAAGTACTGAAATATTTTTATTAGAAAAATGTGGTATATATATATATATATATATATATATATATATATATATATATATATATATATATATATATATATATATATATATATATATATATATATATATATATATATATATATATATATATATATATATATATATATATATATATATATATATATATATATATATATATATATATATATATATATATATATACTCTGCGATCTCAAATACCATACACAATATGAGTATCGGTGATGCCGTCATTCAAATTCGTGTAAATGAGGACTGGGTAGAATGACGCGTAAAATGTGTTGGAGACACTATTTGAGGTGAAATTCAAAATGTAAGAAGAGGATGTCGGTGAGTGAATAAGTAAAAAATGTTAAAGTTAAATAAATTGTTAGTTAAAATGAATATCTTCGATTAATCGATCGATATATCGTTTGATATATTGTTCGACTAGATAAGAATAAAATCCCGAAAAATTGGTGAAAATTGCGAAAGTTGGAAATTGGGAGAAATTATCGAAAAATTGGTGAAAATTTGAGAAAAAATCTCGAAACGTGGGGAGAAAACCCTTAAAGTGGGGCTAAACCCCCTAAACCAGTTAGAAAACCGGAATTAGAGCTAAAATAGACCGGAAGTCCGTTCGCCTGATCGACCTTAGATCGGAAGTAAAAGCTGATAATCCCGCTTAAAACCGGAAGTGTCTTTGATAGTGGGCCCCTTACTACTTACATATATATATATATATATATATATATATATATATATATATATATATATATATATATATATATATATATATATATATATATATATATATATATATATATATATATATATATATATATTCAACCTTTCCCACAAAAGTAGGGTGTTGACTACCTCGAATCACAACCGTTGCCAATACTCATCACCTCACCACTCATTTCCATTCATTTCTGTCCTCCGTCAACTGTATTCCCTCCTACCATCTCAGCCCCCTATCCCTCAATAACTTGACCTCATTTATTCAACATCCATTAGGTCTCCCACTACCTCTTACACTTTCCACTTCCGTTAACGAACAGCTTTTTAGCTAGTCTCCCTTCCTTCATCCTACAAACATGCCCAAACCACCTCAGAATGTCCTCTTCAGCTCCCCCAACCATATTCATTTCCCCAGGACACATCTCCTTTATTCTCATATTCCTAGCTCTATCCTTTCTACTTTATGCCACGTATCACTCTCAGACCTTTAATTTTGAAAACCTCAACCTTTTTTTTCTTCCTCGCATTCAGCCTTCACGCCTCGCTCCCATATATTACTACCGGTACACATCATCCCTCAAGCAATTTCATTTTTATCTGTCTTGTTAACTTTCCTCTCTTCCAAATATCTCTCAAGTCTCCCAACTTCCACTATCACCTCTCCACTTATCCCATCCAAACTGTCGATTTATCTCTCTTCACTTTCCTCAGAGCTTTAAAAAAAATTTAACCTCTCCACCAGTGCCCTCCTGTGTTGTCAGTACACTTCCTTCTCTGGTATTCGAACCCTGAACCTAGTGCTTGCAAGACGGACACGTATATATATATATATATATATATATATATATATATATATATATATATATATATATATATATATATATATATATATATATATATATTTACCGTGGTTCAATCGGTAGAGGGATTTACTCACGTGCTTGAGGTCACCGGTTCGATATATATTGGTATATACTACCTAGAAAAGTTCTTCTTCTCAAATAGGGTAATGCCCGTGAGATGTGAACTTTTAATTATATAATATATATATATATATATATATATATATATATATATATATATATATATATATATATATATATATATATATATATATATATATATATATATATATATATAAGGAAAAAGTATATATAAAAACGAAACAAAGTTTGAAAAAAAATTCACTTAGGGAAGAAACATACCTAGAAAAATCACTTTGAAAAAATTACTTTAAAAATTTTACTTAGAAAATTTTTTTTAAAAAAAATAAAGTTTGAAATAAAAAAAAAAAATAAAAAAAAAAATTAGAAAAAATTACTTAGGAAAAATTTTCTTAAAAAAATAAAGTTTGAAATAAAAATTGTAAGAAAAATAAAGCTCGTAGGAAAAAAAATACGAATGAAAATAAAGTTGAATGGAAAAATATACTTAGAAAGAGAAATTACTTGGAAAAAAAATTTTTTACTTAGGAAAAATTACTATGAAAAATTTATTTATGAAAAATTTGAGAAAAATATTATTGCTTAGAAAATTTAATTAGAAAAACTTGGAGTAAAAATTATAACATGAAATTTTAATTTAAAAAAAGTACTTAAAAAATTAAGTTCGAAAAAATTGGCTTAGAAAAAAAAATTTACTTCGAAAATATTTACTTTAAAAAAATACTTGGGAAGAAAACACATGAGAAAAATTAAAGTTCGAGATAAAATACTCCAGAAAAATCACTTAAGAAAAAATATTTGGGGAAAAAAATTAGAAAAATATGACTGAAAATTACTTACGAAAAATTACTAGAAAAAAAAAGAACAGAAAAAAATTTACTTGGAAAAATAATAATTGAAATGAAAATTATAAGAAAAAGTAAAGCTCGTAAGGAAAAAGTTTGAAAGATAAATAAAGTTTAAAAAGGAAAAAATTTACTGAGGAAAAATTATTTAGGAAAATTACTTATAATGAAAAAACTTACTTAGAAAAAATCTCTTTGAAAAAGTACTTAGAAAAAATTACTTAGAAAAAGAACTTACTTAAAAAAATAAAGCTTGAAATAAAAATTACAACAAAATATAAAGCTTGCAAAAAAGGGTATGAATGAAAATAAAGTCTGAAGGGAAAAATATTTACATAGAACAAAAACCTTGAGAAAAAATAATTACTTAGGAAAAAAAATTCTTACGAAAAAATTCTTTAGGAAAAATTGACTTAGAAAAAAATGGCTTAGAAAAAATACTCCAGAAAAAATCACTTAGGAAAAATTATTTAGGAAAAAACTTACGGGAAAAAATTTAATTAGAAAAACCAAAAAATTACTTCGAGAAAATTACTTAAGAAAAAAATTTTACTTGGAAAAAATAAAGCTTGAAATAAACATTAAAAGAATAAATAAAGCTCGTAAGAAAAAGTATGAAAGATAAATAAAGTTAGAAAGAAAAAAAAATTTTCCTTAGAAAAAAATTACTTAGGAAAATTTACTTTGACAAAATTACTTAGAAAATAATTATTTAAAAAAATTTACTTAAAAATTTTGCTTAAAAAATTTGCTTAAAAAATATTTATTTAGAAAAAACTTAGTTATTTAGTATATGAAGCAATGAGTTGATATATTAACTTCGTAAATCAATTCCACATTTATGAGACATGCAATCACGTGCTTATAATATGATGTAATTTTATGAGATAAAGTAGCTATTATAATAATGATGTCCTAGAATGACAGTACATTAATGAAAAATAGTTTCAGATAAGTTAGCAAGTGTTTTTAATGCATGATTGTAAATCAAGAATGAACAAAAAGTGAACTTAAAACGGAGAAGGTGATAGCTCGTAAAGCTACTGAAAGACTTGATATGTGAAAGGCAAAGGTTGAGAAGTTCTAAGGTGAAGGTATAGGGATCTTAAAACGGTAAAAATAGAAATTGTGAAGTGGAAAAGGTTTGAGTACGTGAAAGTAAGGAAATTTAGATGTTTAAAAGGGAAGGTATGGTGATCTTAAAAGGAGAAAAGGTAGGAATCGTGTTACAGGAAAAGGTTTGTTGAGAAAAATAGCTAAGGATAGGAAGCGCAAAAGGTAAAGATAAATGTTTATGCTTATGTTTGTATGTGTGAGGGTTTGTGTGAGTATATGTATTATCTGAGGATACGTATTTGAGAGTGAGTATATGTATCTGTACCTGTGTGTATTTGAATGCATGTGTCTATACATGTGACTGTTTGTATATATATATATATATATATATATATATATATATATATATATATATATATATATATATATATATATATATATATATATATATATATATATATATATATATATATATATATATATATACGGACTTCCATCTTTTGGGCCCAGGTTCGATTCCCCGAGCAGTTATATATATATTATATATATATATATATATATATATATATATATATATATATATATATATATAATATATATATATATATATAATATATATATATATATATATATTATTTCATTTTACCATTCATCCTTCCCACTCTCGTGGTGTGGTGCCCGTCACAGTTCGCTCACACACACACACATCCACACTCTATCTCCCCTCCCACCCCACCAATTCCCTCCATCTCACTCTGTCCTCCACAACTCTCCTACCTGCATCCACATTCAAACTTCTCCCCCTCCAAATATCTCCTTCACCCCATCCATCCACCTCCACCTCTGCCTTCCTCTCCCCCTTCCTCCCTCTATCTCGGATCTCATCACTCTACCCACCATCCTATTCTCATCCATTCTACACATATGCCCAAACCATCTTAATACACCCTCTTCCGCTCTACGCACTATTCCCCTCTTCCATCCACACATCTCTCTTATTCTTTCGTTTCTGATTATATCTACCCTCCTTAACCAATATATAACCATCAATCCTTTCATCTCAAACACTTCTAATCTTTTTCCTAATCTGAGCATTCATCACCCAAGTCTCACACCTATACATTGCAGATGGTAGACACATACTCTCAAACATTCTTACCTTTATTTCCTTTGATATTCTTCCCTTCTTCCAAACTTCTCTCAGTCCCCCCATCACTTTCATTCCCTCCGTCACTCTATTCTTTATTTCCCCATCCATCCCTCCTTTTCCCTCCACTAACATTCCCAGATATTTAAACTCTTCTACCTACCTCCTCAAATTTTTCTCCCCCCACCTCGACACCCTCCCATTCTTCCCCTCTTGCTGCCTCATCCCTGCAACCAATCCTCATTATTTTACTCTTTGTTGAGTTTACCCTTAATCCCTTCGACGCACATTCCCTCACAAACTCTTTCACCAACATTCTCAGCTTCTCCCCAGATTCCGCAACTAACACCGCATCATCCTCAAACAACAATACACTTACCCCCCATTCTCTTTCTCCACTTCTCAACCTAATACCCTTCCCTTCCCTCTCCATCCCTCTAACAACACCATCCATTAACACATTAGACAACCACGGAGACATGGCACACCCCTGTCTCAGTCCAACTCCCACTTTAAACCATTCAGTCAGTTCCCTCCTCACCCTCACCCTCGCTCTACAGTTCTCATAAAATGATTTAATTCCATTCAATAATCTACCTCTCACTCCCCCCTCCCTTAGAACCTCAAACAATTTCCTACTATAAACTCTATCATAAGCCTTTTGCAAATCCATAAAGCATACATACCCCACTCTTTCTTTCTCACGCAATTTTTCACCAATCATTCTCAGTGTAACACCTGATCCACACATCCCCTTCCTTCTCCAAAACCTCCCTGTTCCTCCCCACTGTCTCTCTTGTAAATTCTTCACTTTCGATACTAAAACTCTCCCATAAATTTTACCTACTGCACTCAACAAGCTTATCCCCATATAATTCTTACACACCATCTTATCCCCCTTCCCTTTATATATCGGCACTATGCAAGCATCTTGTCACTCCTGAAGTACTTTTCCCTCTCCCCAACACACATTAAACATTCTCACCAACCAGTCAACTATCACTCCCGCTCCCATCCCTATCATCTCACAATATATACCATCCATTCCTGCAAATTTTCCCTTCTTCACCTTTCCCACAGCTTCTTTTACTTCCTCTCTACTAATTCTCCCGCCTTCTTCAAACAACATCTTCTCGTTATTCTCCACTACTCCCTCGCCACCCACACCCGTTAATAAATCATTAAAGTGTTTCTTCCATCTCTCTCCCACCTCCCTCTCTCCTTGCACCACATCATCATTTTCCCCCCTCACTCCCTCTCCCCGCTCCTCTCTCCCTCTCCTCGCTTTATTTACCTCCTTCCAAAACATCTTACTTCTTTCCTTAAAATTCTCTGCCAACTTTCTACCCCACTCCTCTCCCACTCTTCTTTTCGCTCTCTTCACCTCTCTCTTCACCTCCCTACACCTCTCCTTATATTCTTCCCAATCCCTACCCTCGTTCGTACTCAAATACTTGCAGAAGCCCTCCTTTTTCCTTTTAACCATATTCTCCAACCCCTCACTCCACCACTCACTCCCCTTTCTTCTACCATTGCCTATTATTTTACCCCACACACTCTTCTCGCAACCTCCACTAACGCCCCCCTCAGTTTAAGCCAATCCTCCTCCACCCCTTCCACCTCACTCCCCCTAACCTCCTCACATTTTTCCCCTATCCCTCTTGTTTAGTCACCACTCTTTTCCACATCCTCCAACCTTTACACCAGGACTATCTCCACCACCCTCCCTCTCTCTCCCACTTCCCCCAACCTAATTTAACTTTGATTTTCGCTACCACCAAATAATGGTCCGAAATACAGATTGAAGCTGGTACACTATATATATATATAATATATATATATATATATATATATATATATATATATATATATATATATATATATATATATATATATATATATATATATATATATATATATATATATATATATATATATATATATATATATATATATATATATATATATATATATATATATATATATATATATATATATATATATATATATATATATATATATATATATATATATATATATATATATATATATATATATATATATATATATATATATATATATATATATATATATATATATATATATATATATATATATATATATATATATATATATATATGTGTGTGTGTGTGTGTGTGTGTGTGTGTGTGTGTGTATGTGTGTGGGTGTAGGGGAGAATGGAGCGCCGTTCAAAGCAATGCAAGTACCCTCCATTGGGCATAACCCGGGGAGTGACAGGATGGTCCAGACCATTCTATTTCACTCCGATGTCCTTTGGTTCGTTCCTTTCCGCGTTTCTCCTTCACCTCACACTGGGAAGACAAAAAAAGCTGGTTAAATGAATCCCAGATCATATATATATATATATATATATATATATATATATATATATATATATATATATATATATATATATATATATATATATATATATATATATATATATATATATATATATATATATATATAATATATATATATATATTATGCTGAGACCCATATATTATTATATATATATATATATATATATATATATATATATATATATATATATATATATATATATATATATATATATATATATATATATATATATATATATATATATATATATATATATATATATATATATATATATATATATATATATATATATATATATATATATATATATATATATATATATATATATATATATTATATATATATATATATATATATATATATATATATAGTAGTATAATGAGCACTATCGACAGACAGATTGCAGAGGATCCTGCAACATGCAGGATCATGCAATACCAATCAACAGTGCTCATTGAGAGGTCAATTGAAAAAATTTTTTTTGCTGAAAAATGGGGGATAATGGGGGTCTAAGGGGAGTTAGATGGCCCTAAAGGGTTAAGGGGGACCTTAAAGGTTAATGTTCCCTAATGCATGCATCATACAAATGTTGCAAGCTTATTTGTTGGCGGTAAAAAACGTTAAAAATGACTAAACATTATGGAAATAGGCATAACATAACTAAATAAATGGTTAAAATGACTTAGAAAAGCATGTTGCAAAATGCTGCAAAATATTGCAATTTGCATATTTTTGCCTATTTTTATGCAAACACATAAAATAAAGAATACTACAACTACTACTACTCCAAAAATGATGAAGATAATAATAATAATAATAATAATAATAATAATAATAATAATAATAATAATAAAGAAAATAAATAACAATAATATTCTACTCACCATCAGATTGATCCCTGGAGCCCAACCTTTCGCTATAGCAGCCGGTGACAAAATGAGCTTTCTTTGGTGCGGTATCAGTTTTTCCTAATCTAATCTAAGTTAAGATAACGTGGCGCCATTTTGGATGACGTCATCTAGGATGAGATTGGTTTATAAGCGTTCGGATACTTAGTCAATAATCAGATAATTTTTAAAGTTGATAATTTGTAAAAGAAATTTCAGATATGATAATTTTAACGAAGAAAAACAAAAACAAACAAATATATTTTAAATAATAACTGTAAACAAACAAAAACAACAATTTTCTTGTTAAAAAATAAATAAATAAATAACGTTAATTTTTCCAAATTAAATATTAAATTTTTTATTTAATTTTAAATCTATTTGAGTTTTTTAAAAAATTTAGTTTATTTTCATTTATTTTTCTTTTTTATTTCCTTTTTTTTCTTAATATTTATGTTATTTTTATATTTTATTCACCCTGTTTAGGTTACTTTACCTGTTTTGGCTGGTTTACGCTAGTAAACACAGACACCTAAGTCCCACAACACTGCTGGAGTAGGTAAAACAGCCTAAATACTTTAGCTATTTTGCCTGTTTTACGGTAGTAAGCTCACCCGCTAATGGTTTAACATTCATGGAGTAGGTAAAAACCAGCATAAACAGTATAATTATTTTACCTGTTTTGGTTAATTATGTTAATTCACATAGTTGTCTATATCCCCGAAACGTTCCCAAGTAGATGAAACAGGTCAACTAACTTTTTTATTTTAGCAAAAATTAATAAAAACATGATTTTATTTATTTCAGTTTAGCTACTGCAACATATATATATATATATATATATATATATATATATATATATATATATATATATATATATATATATATATATATATATATATATATATATATATATATATATATATATATATATATATATATATATATATATATATATATTTTTTAAATAAACATTTTTTTAAAAAAATTTAATTTATTTTTAATTTTATATTTAATTTTTTAATTTTAATTTTTTTATTTAATTTTTAATTTATCTTAATTTTTTTCATTAAATTTTAAATTATTTTCTTGATTTTTTGCATAAAAAGCAAAAGATCATTGAAATCATTAAAATCAATAGGGGTACGGTCGAATACCTCAACACCAGCTGACATTGATTTCTATGCTTTCCATGTTTTCGTACCAATGTTATTACAATTTATACGAATATTTTTTTAAAATAATTATATTATATTTCTTTTTTAAAAATTTATTTCATTTTTAAAATTATTCTACTATTTTTCTTTTAATTTTTCTTAATTTTACATAAATAAAGTACTAAGATCCACGAGATCACCTAAGGCAGACACACACACACACACACATACACACACACACTCACACTCACACATTCACACACACACAACACGCATATATAAATATATATATATATAAATATATATATATATATATATATATATATATATATATATATATATATATATATATATATATATATATATATATATATATATATATATGTTTTAAAATTTAGGAATATAAAGAAAGCTATTTTAAAAAAGATGGTTTATTTGCAGAATTTTTGGAGGATTAATTTTTTAAGTTATTCAAAATCAGTCGAGTGTAATCTTTCCAAAATTTGCTGAAAATTGCACTTGATCTTCGAAAGAGCGTCTCTGTAAAAGTATACAAAGAACAAAGTTTTAGTTTTAAATAGGAACAAGAACAACTTACACAAGAAAGAACACTGACATAAAAAACTTACAAAGAATCACTTTGATTGTGTCGTTTTGAGAAACATTTAGTTTCTCAGGAGGAGCCAAATAATGTAAATCCGTCTTCCTCTCGGAGAAGTTTAGTTCTTGATCATTCGACTGTTGCAGCTTCACAATTCCACTATTTAAAGATAAATATATCGAATGAGTCAAATTATAAAGCTATTCAGATTTTCTAAATGTATTAAATCTTTAAAAGCTTTTCGTTACAACTTCAATATGAGAAGTATCAATTACAATTTTTAAATCCAGTTTATAAATGAGAATTTTACGATATGAATTCAAAGAGAAAACTTTTCCTTTGCGGAATTGAATTGAGAACTGATTTTACTAACAATAGCAACTTTCAATTTTACTTGTAATTTTAGATTTTAGCTCTAATATTTTTTTTAGTTACTTAAATATTTTAATTTTTTATATATATATATATATATATATATATATATATATATATATATATATATATATATATATATATATATATATATATATATATATATATATATATATATATATAGAGAGAGAGAGAGAGAGAGATATCTGTATATATATATATATTAAAAAAAATTTATTTTATTTTTTTTTATATTATATTTATTATTTATAAATATTTATTATATTATATTAATATATATATATATATATATATATATATATATATATATATATATATATATATATATATATATATATATATATATATATATATATATATATATATATATAAATGAAAATCATTTTTTCACTACGTTTTAATATATCCACTATTCCGACGTTTAAAAAGCATACTAATCAGATTATGAGGGCTTACGTGACTCATTCTTATCTAACGAGATAACCACTCGTGCGCCAAAGTCAATAAAGATGACGCTCGTACGATCAAAAATCCATGTTATATATATATATATATATATATATATATATATATATATATATATATATATATATATATATATATATATATATATATATATATATACATTAAATCATTTTCCTGTTTTTTCCCGTAATGGCTTTATTCATGCCTCCTAATTGGTGCACAATGAAATCTCATTCCTCATTGGTCGCTGAGGTTTATGGCGTAGTACAGTTCAACTGTTATGATTTCAACATGGTATATATATATATATATATATATATATATATATATATATATATATATATATATATATATATATATATATTCACTACAATACGGTTAATAAAATTCCAGCAGAGTTTAGGAAAAATGAAAGTCTCACCAAATTAAAACCCGACATGTACTGATACATAATGTTTTAAGTGCGAGACTTATTGGAGTCGGAAAATAGGCGATGGAAGTGTGTTATCGACTTTACTAATAGAGCACATATAAGGTTGAGCATAGCAGTAAAGTCGTGGCAGGGACCCAGACAGAGAAGAAAAGATAGGTTATGTAGAAAGTCGAGTCGCTTGAGTTCTTCTCAAACGAGGGTACTTGCGACGAGAGAGTTCAGAAGTGCAGTACTTGCTGAAATAATGAAAGTAAAAAAAAGAGAGAGAGTGATACCTAGAGCAGGAGAGTTGATATGACGAAAAGCCCTAGATTCTACCTTTTTGAGATTAGTTGCATGTTCGGAGTCATTCGAAACAGGGGAGCTATATATATATATATATATATATATATATATATATATATATATATATATATATATATATATATATATATATATATATATATATATAGAGAGAGAGAGAGAGAGAGAGAGAGATTAAATAAAAAATTGCGGAGAGGATAAGATTGATGAAAAAGGAAGTAATTGAAAAATAGAGAGAATAAAGTTGTAAGTGAAAGAGGAAAAGAGAGTATAAGGGAGTAAAGAAGGGGTATTGCGAGAGAATGAAAGAGAAATAGGTAGGAAGAAAGGAAAGAAGGAAATAGGAGAAATTGATGAAGTATGCGACGAGAGAGAGCAATGCGTATTGAAGCATCGAAAGTAAAAAGAGAGAGTGACTTACCAAATTTGATGGTACAGCGATACTAAGAGCAGGAGGGTTAATGAGACGAAAGGCCCTAGGGTCTACCTTTTTTGAGAATTGCTGCATGTGTGAGTCATCCTTATAGGGGAAGCTATATATATATATATATATATATATATATATATATATATATATATATATATATATATATATATATATATATATATATATATACAACATCTTTAATCTTTTTCTGTCAAAAAAAAAAATAAAAATTTATCTTCTATTTGAACAAAGCTTATTTCAGGCAGATTAAGAATGTTTATAAACGAATGTAGCTTGAGATATTTCTTTCGGTCTTAATCTTTTAAACAAATAACAGACTTGACCGTAATTTTTATACCCATTTTCTATATATATATATATATATATATATATATATATATATATATATATATATATATATATATATATATATATATATATATATATATATATATATATATATATATATATATATAATATCACATTGACGGGCATATGGATGAGTACTGCTAAAACTCCATTAGAGTCAGGGAAAGAAGTAAGGTTAATCAAATTAATGGCTGACATGTCTTGATACAGGGTGTTTACGGTGTGAAGGAAGTGTGTTCTAGACTTTATCACAAGATTACATGTAAGAATGAGCATAGACGTAAAGCCACGGGCAGAGAAAAAGAAGTGCTATGTAGTAAGTCAATTCATTCAAACTCACCTCTATGGAAGAAGTATGCGCCGAGAGAGTTTGGAAACAGTGACCATTGTAATAGCAAATGTAGAGAGAGAGAGAGAGAGAGAGAGAGAGAGAGAGAGAGAGAGAGAGAGAGAGAGAGAGAATTAGTAAAAGGTTGAAGATTTGATAATGCGAAAGACATAGAGAGTTGGTCACGTATACGCCGTATAGAGATGAACAACTACGTTGTACAGAACAAGCAGCTGATTGGAGTGAAGAAAATACTGAAGATATCTTTCCTTATATATATATATATATATATATATATATATATATATATATATATATATATATATATATATATATATATTATATATATATATATATATATAATATATATATTTCCTCAGGTCTCATAAAATTGTCACAGAGTAGAAAAAGGATGTAGTCTGCTCAGATTAAGGACCGACATACCTTCACACACGATGTTTGAAAATATGTAAGTTATACCTGGCTGGAAATAGAAGAAGAAGGGAGTATATGTAAGAGTGAGCGTAGCTGATGAGTATTGACAAAGAGTCGGTCAGAGTAGAAAGTCGATTCGCATAAACACCCCTCAGCGGAGGAGATATGCAATGAGAGTGCAATGCGTATTGAAAATATGGAAGTAAAAAGAGAATGATACAGTAGTTCAATGGTAGAAAGAGGGTTGAGAAGATGAAAATTCATAGACTGTACCTTTTCGAGAATATCTGTTTGTGAGGAGTCATCAAAACCAGAGAAGCTATATATATATATATATATATATATATATATATATATATATATATATATATATATATATATATATATATATATATATATATATATATATATATATATATATATATTATCGGCAAACTCTGTATTTTCAGTTAGGATGAAATATTTCTTTCTTATGTTACTTTATATCCTGTCGCAGCAGCCATTTTTTTTATGATAAATGCATTTCTTTTTCTTTTTTTAAAAAAAGTATAAAATGCTGGG
>SEYY01015921.1:17500-21655 GCA_009176605.1 Armadillidium nasatum | reverse complement strand
TTAGACATTTCGAAAGCTCAAAGCTCATTTCAAACTTCTCTCTTTCGGAATCTATCCTTCTCTCTGTGATTTTCTTTTTGATTTCCTTTCTGGTCGTTCTATAGCAGCCGCTGTAGACGGCCACCGTTCTTCATTTAATCCTATAAATAGTTGTGTTCCTCAAGGATCCGTACTATTCCAACTCTTTTTCTAATTTTCATCAATAACCTTCTTTCAATTACTTCGTCCTTTTCCACTCATTTGCCGATGACTCCTCCAATCATTTCTCCTTTCAATTGGAAAACGCTCCTTTCAATTGCAGAAAATTGATGCAAGAAGGATGGTCTTGGAGCATGTGACCTCTGATCTTTCTCGTATTTCAAATTGCGGCAGAGAAAACATGGTCGTTTTCAATGCCTCAAAAACTAAATTTCTCCATCTTTCTACTCAACGCAAACATCCACACAACTATGACATCTTCGAAAACACTCAACTCAAACTTTCTTGAAAAGATCACATTACCTCTCTTTCTAAAGAAGCTTCTAAGAGGTTGGGTGTTCTGAGACGCCTTCTTGATTTTTTTACGCCAACCCAGTTGCTTGCTCTTTACAGGGGTGTGGTATACAACTCTTCTTGAAAAGGTAGAGTCTAGGGGTTTTCGTCCTATAAACTCTCCTGCTCTTACTAACTCTCTCCAATCTCTTTCTACCCATCGGACTGTTGCGTCAATCTCTATATACTATCGTCATTACATTGGACACTGCTCTTCTGAACTCACACGTCCCATACCTTCTACACTGAGAAGAGATGGTGTGACACGACTTTCTACTCAGTCTCATCCTTACTCTATCCAACTCCCCGACCCCAGACTTAACATGTCTTCTACTGGTAAAGTCTGGAACACACTCCCTTTATTTGTTTACCCACCTTTCTTTGACTTGCACACTTTTAAACGTTGTGCATCGCGTGGCGTCGGCCATTAGCGACCAGATTTTTGACAATTCCCAGCTTTGGTAGAATATATATATATATATATATATATATATATATATATATATATATATATATATATATATAATATATATATATATATATATATTATATATATAATATATATATATATTTGACATCACCACCGCTCACGGTCAGGGACCTATTCATGGAGAATAAGAAAAACCCTAGAACTTACAAGCCCACCTAAAGCAAATTTCGTAGTTGAGCAAAAAAGAGGGCTTTAAAGTAATTGAGATTAAATTCGTCAAGAAGCACAGAAGAAAAAATGAGGTGGACAGAAAGGAAGAGGCATCTCAGCAGACAAGCCTGGAGTTGCCTTTGAAAACACAGAATTTATGTACAGACAATGCACCTTTTGTGCTACGAGATCGTGGTAAAGGCGGAGGTATACGTGTGAACATTTGTCGCTGTAGTACCTATAGAAAAAAGACAAGACACCAACGTCACGTCGCAAAGATGAAGATCATTAGGGTCAAGGGGGTTTCTTATTTTCTACATAGGTTGTAAGATCATCACCAGCGTCAAGGGATTTTTTTTCATAGGTTGCTAGATCATCACTAACCTCAAGGGGTTTTCTTGTATTTTAGCGGAGGTTCCAAGATTAACACTAGTGTTAAGTTTTTTTTTATTTGTTTGCATTTCTAACGTCAAGGGGGTTTCTTGTATTTTAGCAAAGGTTCGTAGATCATCACTAGCGTCAAACGGTGTTTGTCGTTTTTTTTTTTTCATAGGTTTCTAGATCATAACTAACTTATGTTTTTGCATAGGTTATTAGATCATCACTAACATCTAGGAGGTGTCTTGTTTTTCTGCAAAGGTTTCTAGATCATCACTAGCGTCAAGGGGGTTTCTTGTTTTTTTTTTTTTTTTTTTTTTTTTTTTTTTTTTTTTTTTTTTTTTATGTTAGCGTTTCTTCATAGGATTGTCACTAGGCGGGGGTTTCTTGTTATTTTGCATAGGTTTTTTTTTTTTTTTTTTTGCATAGGTTGTTAGATCATCAGTAGCGTCAAAGGGATTTCTTGTTTTTATGTATAGATTGCTATATCATCACTAGCGTCAAGAGGGATTCTTGTTTGTTTTGCATAGGTTGCTAGATCCTAGCTAACGTCAAGGGGTTTTCTTGTTTTCTTGAATAGGTTGCTAGATCATCACTAAAGTAAAGAGGGTTTCTTGTTTTTTTGCATAGGTTGTTTGATTATCATTAGCGTCAAAGGGGTTTCTTATATTTTTGCATACGTTGCTAGATCATCACTAACGTGAAAGGGGTTTCATGTATTTTAGCATAGCTTTTTAGATAATCACTAAAATCAAGGGGGCTTCTTTTTTTTACATAAGTTGTTAGATCTTCACTAGCGTCAAGAGGATTTCTTGTTTTTTTGCATAGGTTGCTACATCATTACTAATGTCAAGGGGGTTTCTTTCATTTTAGCGGAGATTTCTAGATCATCACTATCATCAAGGGGTGTTCTTATTTTGCATAGGTTGCTAGATCATCACTAACGTAAAGAGGTTTTCTTGTTTTTTTTTGCATAGGTTGCTAGATCATCACTAACGGAAAGGAGGGTTTCTTTTTTTTTTTTGCATTGGTTGTTATATATCATCACTAGCGTCAAGAGGATTTCTTGTTTTTTGTTTTTTTTTTTTGTTTTTTTTTGCATAGGTTGCTATATCATCACTAGCGTCAAGAAGGTTTCTTGTGTTTTTTGAATAGGTTGCTAGATCATTACTTACGTCAAGGGGAATTTCTTGTATTTTAGAGGAGATTGCTAGATTATCACTCTTATCAAGGGGTTTTCTTATTTTGCTTGGGCTGCTAGATCATTCACTAACGTAAAGGGGGTTTCTTGTTTTTTGCATTGGTTGCTATATCATCACTAGCGTCAAGAGGGTTTCTTGTGTTTTTGCATAGGTTGCTAGATCATTACTCACGTCAATGGGATTTCTTGTATTTTAGCGGAGATTGCTAGATCATCACTCTCATCAAAGGGCTTTCTTATTTTGCATAGGTTGCTAGATCATCACTAACGTAATGGGGTTTCTTGTTATTTTGCATAGGTTGCTAGATCATCACTCTCATCAAAGAGCTTTCTTATTTTGCATAGGTTGCTAGATCATCACTAACGTAAAGGGGTTTCTTGTTTTTTGCATAGGTTGCTAGATCATCACTAACGTAAAGGGGCTTCTTGTTTTTTTTTTTTTTTGCATAGGTTGTTTAATTATCACTAGCGTCAAAGGGGTTTCTTGTTTTTTTGCTTACGTTGCTAGATAATCAAAATCTTGAAATGGGTTTCTAATTTTTAGCATAGGTTGCTAGATCATCACTAACGTCAACGGGGTTTCTTGTTTTTATGCATAGGTTTAGAGCATCACTAGGTTGTTACATCGTCACTAACGTAAAGGGGTATCTTGTTAGATCATCACTAGCGTCATGGGGTTTCTTTTTTTTGCATAGGTTGCTAGATCATCACTAGCGTTAAGGGGATTTTTTTTTCATTAGGTTGTTAGATCATCACTAACATGAAGGGGGTTTCTTGTTTTTCTTGCATAAGTTGTTATATCATCACTAGCGTCAAGGGGGTTCTTGTTTTTTTGCTTAGGTTGCTATATCATCAGTGGCGGCGAGAGGGTTTCTTGTTTTTTTGTATAGGTTGCTAGATCATTACTCACGTCAAGGGAGTTTCTTGTATTTTAGCGGAGATTGCTAGATCATCACTCTCATCAAGGGGTTTTCGTCTTATTTTGCAAAGTTTGCTAGATCATTACTAACGTAAAGAGGATTTCTTGTTTTTTTCTGCATAGGTTGATAGATGATCACTAACGTAAAGGGGCTTCTTGTTGTTTTGCACAGGTTGCTTGATTATCACTAGCGTCAAAGGGGTTTCTTGTTTGTTTTGGATACGTTGCTAGATCTTCACTAACGTAAAAGGGGTTTCTTGTTTTTTTAGCATAGGTTATTAGATCATCAATAAAGTCAAGGGGGTTTCTTTTTTTTCATAGATTGTTAGAGCATCACTAGCATAAAGGGGTTTCTAGTTTTTTTTTTTTTTGCAAAGGTTGGTACATCGTCACTAGCATTAAGGAAGTTTCTTGTTTTTATGCAAGATCATCCCTAACCTAAATGGGGTTTCTTATTTTTCTTGCATAGGTTGCTAGATCATCACT
>SEYY01015921.1:0-7500 GCA_009176605.1 Armadillidium nasatum | reverse complement strand
CCATCTTTTCAAGAGGACGTGAGTGGGACCATCCCAGATGTGTGAAACGTACCCCATACAGTGAAAACAAGACACCTGTGAAAAGTAAACAAATTCCGAAGGAGCCCAAGAACATCAAACATCATAAAAGTTTGTTTTCAAAGAGAAGTATTGTAATCCTTCAGAGAAAGATGATGAGAAAAAGAAATTGTGAGAATAATTCATTGAACGTTGTGTCGAGTAGAAAGATAGAGGATCAGAGTTTTGGTGAGTGAAAATCCGTATGTTTCTCTCCTTTCTGCGAGAACGACCAGAGGCTGACTACTCCAGGGAAACTCTCTTAGCTTTAATTAATTGATGTTGAGTATGTATATATATTTATATATATATATATATATATATATATATATATATATATATATATATATATATATATATATATATTATATATTATATATATATATATATATATATATATATATATATATATATATATATATATATATATATATATATATATATATATATATAAAGGTCTTATCAACCATGTATTGAGTACTGTTCTCTTATTTGAGAGGTGGTTGTGGGAAGGAGGCGTGGCTCTAGCTCTGCCTAAATTTTGGACAAGGTAGAGTCTAAGGTGAAAAAACTAATACTGTCCCTACTTTCAAACAATCTTTATCTTCTATATTTGCCAGTGACTTTGAAACAATCTCTTTTTTATAGGTCTTATATTGGCAGGGGCTCGAGGTAACTGACTTTTCCCATTCCACCACCATTGCGTCGCTCTCTCTGCATGAGGAGTGCCATGCACTCACATGAATTTTGTAAGAATATTGCAAACTCTATGTTCATTTTTTCATGTTCTTATATTTACTTTAATTTACTTTCTTATATCTACTCCATTATATAAGGGTCTAATCCACCATGTATAGAGTATTGTTCTCTCATTTGGGAGGCGGTTGTGTGTGTGTGAGAGGGGGGGAGGTGATGGCTCTGGCTCTGCTTGTATTTTGGTCACGGTTAAGTTTAAAGCGAAAAACTGATAAACTGTTCCCTACTTTCAAACTTCCTTGAACCTCTGTATCTGTCACATTACTTTGGCACACAATCTCGCAGCACGAGGAGTGCCATGCACTCACATCAATTTTGTGTGAATATTGCAAACTCTATGCTTGTCATTTTCTGTTCTTAAATTTTTTTTTTAAAACTTTAACTTTGAATTTTTTATTATTTTTTACTTTCATTAATGTTGAATTTAAATAAAGAAATATGAAGTGCATTTATTTCGAATAGTGTAATGAAGGAGTGTCGTATTTCGTAAGAAATACTCTACTAGTGATCTATGTCTTTTGCCTGACTCTTGGTACTCTGCTTTAAGGCATTTCTTTAAATTTTTTGCTGTGGCACTAGGCATATTAAAAAGGCTTCAATAGAGCATGACACAAAGATTTGATTGCTAAACTTCTGTGGCCGTGCGTTTGATTTACTTCCCTGTTGGTCTATAACAATTGTTGTAGACTCTCACCATTCATACTTTCAGTCTGTTAATAGTGGTTTTCCTCTCATATCAGTTCTATCACCAAATATTTTTCTGTTTTTCATTTGTGAGCTTTTAACTTTATTACTTCATTACTAATCAACTCCTAAGCCTATAATTATACCCACCATTAACCCTTTCCTTTGGAAGTCCATCACACTTAACGGCAATATATATATATATATATATATATATATATATATATATATATATATATATATATATATATATATATATATATATATATATATATATATAATTATAGAACAGAAAAAACAGTTGTTTTCAGTACCTCAAAAACTCAGCTTGTCCATTTTCTACTCGACATAATATTCCATACAACTATGATACCTTCGGAAATACAACTCAAACCTTTATGTGTCCTAGATATTCTCTAAGAATTTTTTCTCGGGATCTTCCTTTGGAAGATCACATTATTTCCTTTTCTAAGCAAGTTGCAAAGAGATTGGCTGATCTAAGGTGATTTTGAAATTTCTTTACTTCACTCCAGTTGCTAGTTCTTTAGAGAGGGTTTTCGTCCATGTATTTCATTCACGCAACTCTCCTTGAAAAGGTGGAATGTAGGGATTTTCGTCTTATCACCCATTTTGCTCATTAACTTTCTCGGTATGTTTTTCTGTTGGCGAGTCAACCTCACTCCTTTCTACACAGTCTCATCTTTTTTCTTTCTAATTCTCTGACACTAGACTTAATCTCTATGTTTAGTCTTACATGAACTCCGCTAGTAAAGTCTGAAACTCATTCCTTTTATCAATTTTCCCAACTTCCTTTAATTAACATGCACACTTCCAAATATCGTGTATCGGGTATGTTGGTTTTCAACTTGAGCCGTCCGAAGAATTTTTCCCAACTCTGGTGGTTATTGGTAGGCTTCTGGTCGCCAAAGGATATATATATATATATATATATATATATATATATATATATATATATATATATATATATATATATATATATATATATATATATATATATATATATATATATATATATATATATATATATATATATATATATATATATATATATATATATATATATATATATATATATATATATATATATATATATATATATATAGTTTCCTCTGGTGGCCAACAGCCAGAGGCCTACTAATTTCCACAAAAGTTGGGGCAATACCAGAACCATATCCTTAAACGCCGACATGTCCCGATACACGATATTTGGAAGTGTGCAAGTCAAAGTAAGTTGGGGAAACAGATAAAGGGAGAGTGTTCCAGACTTTACCAGTAGAGTACAAGTAAGGTTGTGCATAGCGGTTATGTCTGGAGTCTTAGAGTTGGACAGAGAAAGAATAAGAGTGTGTAGAAAAATGTGATGCACAATCTCTTCTCAAAGGAGGAGGTATGTAAAGAGCAGGGTCCTTTGTAATGTTGATAATATTGAGAGAGTCATGCAACAATTCGACGGACAAAAAGAGATTGGTGAGAATTTGTGAGAGAGGGAGAGTTAATGAGACGAAAAGCACTATACTCCACCTTATCAAGGAAAGCTGAATGAGTGGAACCACCCCAGATGTGTGAGGCGTATTCCATATAGGGCAAACAACAGCTCTATAGAAATTGCAGCTGGGGTGGCTTAAAAAATCACGAAGGCGCCTCATAGAATCCAGCGTCTTAGAAGCCTGTTTAGAAAGAGAAGTAATGTGATTCTTCTATGAAAGATCCCGAGAAAATTAAACACCGAGAATATTACGGACAGATGCAGGTTTGAGTTGTGTGTTTTCCTAGAAGGTATTCTAGTTGTGTGAAAAGTTGTGTTGAGTAGAGAGATGGAGGAACTGAGTTTTTGAGACGTGGAAAACGTTCATGCTTTCTCCACCACAATTTGAAATAAGAGAAAAATCAAGGGTCAGTTAATCCAAGGCCACCATTTTAGCGTCAATTAACTGTTGCTGGAGAGGCGTCTTTCAAACTGAAAGAAGTAATGAAGTGTAGAGTCATCAGAACGGGTGTGGATAGGTGATGAAGTAAAAGATATAAGTTCATTAATGAAAAATGGGGAAAGTGTTGAGGAGAGGACAGAAACCACCCTGAGAATCACCACTTTAATAGATTTAAAGGATGAACGGTGGTCATCTATAAAAGCAGCTATAGAGCTGTCAGAAGAAAAATCAAAGAGAAGACTAAAGAGAGGAGGATAGATTCCGAAAGAGGGAAGTTTAGAAATCAAAGCTTTGTTCCAGACCCTATCGAAGGCTTTCGACATATCCAGTGCGACAGCAAAATATTCACCGAAATTCGGAAATCCAAGTGTCAGAGAGAAGGAAAAGAAGATCTACGGTAAAGCATTTCTTAAGAAAGCCATACTGGCGATCAGAGATAAGATTAGAAGAATTAAGGTGTTTCCAAATCTTCCTGTTAAGGATAGATTCGAAAACTTTAGAAAGAAAGGAGGTTAAAGAAATAGAACGGTAGTTGGAGGATTGAGAGGGTTCCCTCTTCTTCGGAATAGGCTAAATGAGCGCACATTTCCAGCAAGAAGGGAAAGGCTGAAGTGGAAAGACATTGACAAAATAGTTTACCTAGGCAGGGTGCAAGCTCGGAAGCACAAGTTTTGAGAACCACAGGAAGGATATCGTAGGGATCAAACGCCTTCTTAGTGCTAAGCTCAGAGAGAGAGAAAGACATATTTAGAAGAAATTGCAATTTTAGTCATAAATGAGTTGGAGGGAATTGAAGGAGGAGTAATAGCTCTGGAATCGACTAAGGGTGAATGAGAGGCAAAGATTTGGGTGAGGAGTTAGATGAAGACAATACGGAAATTGTGACGTCGAAGATTCCAGAGGAGGGAAAGAGGAAGAAGCGAAGTTAGAGTAAACATTTTTTTGCAAAATGACAGAAAGGGCTTGATGTAGAAGAAGAACCAGAAACATTGTTGCATTTTCTATATAAAAAAAGAGTTTTTAGTGCTACGAAGGATAGATTTTGCACGATTCCGGGATGAAATATAAATTGCTTGAGTTTCTGGAGTTTGAAGACAATGGTAATCCCTGAAGGCAGCATCCCTGAGGCGAATAGCACTAGAACAAGCAGAGTTAAACCAAGGTTTATTAAGTTTAGTAGAAGGGAAAGAATAAGGAATGTACGCCTGTATACCAGAGAAAACCCACCCCAATGAGATCTGCTCACTTCAAGGGACTCCTCCCACGGAAGCAATAATCATTCCACGGGAAATCAAAAAAGTACGGTCACAAGTTCGACAAGAAAGTGCGGCGCCGTAATTTCATAAACGTTTCCTCGCAGGGGTCTTGCAGAAGACTTGAAAATATAGAAGAGGAAACAGAGATAGAAAGGTGACTGGAGAAACCCAGAGACGGATAGAGTTTGAAAGTGTAAGGAGAAAGATTAGAAGTTAGAAAAAGGTCTAGAATGTTGGGTTCATCTCCAAGACGATGAGATACTAGTAAGGAGCTGCACCAACTGCTCAAGGTCTTTTTGGATAACGAAATTGAAAGTACGCTCACCGGCTGCATCATGAGAACTAGAAGAAAGCCATTGGCGGTGGTGAACATTGAAATCACTTAATATGATGATTTCAGAGAAAGGAGAAGATGACAGAATGTGCTCTATTTTGGAGTTAAGATAATCGAAGAATTTAGGATAGTCAGTAGAATTAGGAGATAAATAAACAGAACAAGTGAATTTAATCCTAGAATGGCAAGAGAGCTTAAGCCAACGGAGGAAAATTCGGAAGTTTCCAAATTAGAGACAAGAGAACAAATAACATCGTTGCCCACGTACGCACAACAACCGCCTTCTCTGTAAATTGAGGATAGAGACAGAATGAAGAAACAGAGTAGGGGTTGCTGTCATAAGGCTCAAGCATCGGAGTTTCTGTGAGGTCTAGAAGAAGAGAGGTGATTTTCAACAACGTTGAAATTGGATTGAAGACAGCCAATATTACAAAAATTTATGGAAAACACACCGTGCATCAGGAAAGCCGGCTGCAGATTCTTTTGGCACTAACACGATCGCTGGAGGTCACCAACTCCCAAGTGGTAACTTTTATTAAAGGGTGGATGAAGGGCTATTTTTGGAAGCCGTCCCGCTGAGTATCTCTAAGGCTACTGTTGTCGACGCCATAATAATTATTATTATTTTTTAAAAGGATGTGTCTGTAATAGTGTTTTTTTTGTGTATGAAGTCTCCTTCACACACACAAAAAAAACTACTTTGTGTTGAAGAATGTGGAGATGAGCTCGAAATTGTGGTCATCATTGGGCACTGGAGTGAGATGGAAGTACCCTTAACATCCATATACCCAATTCAGGTAATCTCATCACCTTGGGAGCTCTTTTTCCTTACCCCATATATATATATATATATATATATATATATATATATATATATATATATATATATATATATATATATATATATATATATATATATATATATATATATATATATTTACACATCACCACCACTCACGGGCAAAGCCCTATTCAAGGAGGGGGTGTCAGAAGAAAAAAGATGCAGTAGAATAAAAAAAAATAATAATAATAATAAATAAAAATGACAATTGGAGGACCCACCTAACGCATATTTCTTAGGTGAGCGCAGACGCTGGCTTTAAAGAAATTTAGATTAAATTCGGCAGGAAACACAGAAGATGGGAGAGAGTTCCACAGAACAGATGTGGCAGGAAAGAAGGAGGCACCACAGCATACAAGCCTGGAGTTGCCTATGTCCACGCAAAATTGATGCGCAGACAATGCAACCCTTGTGTTGCGAGGACGACATAAAAATGGAGATACACGGGTGGATAATTCCCTCGGGCATTTGCCGCTGTAGTACCTATAGAAAAGAGACAAGGCACCAACGTCACGTCGCAAAGATAAAGAATCAAGTGAATTAGAAAGAGCGGAACAGTTTATAAGTCTTTTAGTCTTTGGTTCAATCTTATCCAAAAGACGGGTGAAACCTGAGCCACCCCAAATATGAGAGCAGTACTTCATGCAAGGGCGGATCAGACAATTGTATACATGAAGTAACTGCGAAGAAGAAATTTTTTTTCGCAGTCTAAACAGAACTCCCAGCTTCTTTGAGGCCGCCCTAGCAACCATTGTGATATGAGGTTTCCAAGACATTTTTTTCGTTTATGTGAAGGCCAAGGATGTTTATATTGTCAACAAGAGAGATGGGGGAACCATCGAAAGACATAGAAAAGTTAGGAGGTGTCTCTGAGAGGGAGATTTCTAGAAGTTGAGTTTTAAAGAGTTGAATATCACAAGGTTGAGACGACCCCACTGGGAAATTCTATCCAGATCTGCAAGAATTGAATCGGAAAGATGAAGACGAGAGACAACTCTAGATGCAAAGGAAGGAGCAGATTTGAAATGAGTAGAAGAATGGAGGGTTGAGTCATCGGCATATGAATGGATAGGGTTAGATAAACAGCTGAGAAGATCATTAATGAAATGTAAGAATAGAGTAGGAGATAAGACAGAACCCTGAGGAACACCACTATTGACAGGAAAGGAAGAAGAAGTCGCTTCATTAACAACAGACGAAATGGAACGATTAGAAAGGAAGCTAGATATAAGTAAGTAAAGAGAAGGAGGAAACCCAAAGGAGGGGACCTTGGAAAGTATGTCAAGCGCCACCATACAAGTCTCTCCATGGTCCCTAAGGGCAGAAGACCATAAATCTGTGAGATAGGAAAGTATATCACCAGTAGACCTCGAACGTCGAAAGCCATACTGATGATCAGAAAGAAGGGAATGAGATTCCAGATGATCCAAGAAATGAGAGTTGAGAAGGGTTTCAAAGATCATATATATATATATATATATATATATATGTATATATATATATATATATTTATATATATATATATATATATATATATATATATATATATATATATATATATATATATATATATATATATATATATATATATATATATATATATATATATATATATATATATAT
>SEYY01015920.1:0-16276 GCA_009176605.1 Armadillidium nasatum | reverse complement strand
GCGTATATTCATATGAATATACGTTAACTATAATTTTGAGTATATTCATATGAATATACTCTAACTATAATTTTGATTGTATCATTCATATGAATATACTTTAATTGTAATTTTGACCATATCCACATGGATATGGTCAAACCTATAATTTTGATTGTATCATTCATATGAATATACTTTAATTGTAATTTTGCCCATATCCACATGGATATGGGCAAACCTATAATTTTGATTGTATCATTCATATGAATATACTCTAACGTCTCTTTATCGGGACATGTTTTTTAAAATATAGACATCACCGATTTTTTATTTTATTTTATTTTCATTTTTTTTATAATATATTCTTTACAATTTTTTAACGTAATTAATGCTTCCATTTTTTTTTTTTTTTTTTTTTATTAATTTTTTTTTATAAATAATTACGTTAAATTATAAAACGAGGTGGGGGCCGCTACGGCCCCCACCTCTCGATATTACGTTAAATTATAAAACGAGGTGGGGGCCGTAGCGGCCCCCACCTCTCGTTAAATATCGAGTAATATGAAGAAGGTGGGATACGTAGCGTATATGAGGTATAAGATCTTGATGTACGTAAGTTCCGGATATCAATCTATCTATTTTATTTTGTCCACCAAGATCAATTTTTATAAGTAATTCTGGGGGGGGCAGATCTGCCCCTCCCAGAATCACTTGTTCGTTTTTAATTTCTTTTATTAACTCTTTAGAACTATTTAAAGAATACATCCCACTCTTTTAAAAAATTATTTTTTATTCTTATAATCAGCGGGCGTCCTCAAGGACGCCTGCCTCGAAGCGACTTGCTTTTTCGTAATCGTTTAGATTTTTAAATAATAGGTGGGGACATATAATAATAATATAACGATTGGTTTATCGTAGTTGTTTAAAAATAAAAATAAATATATAATTTAAAATTTTTTTATTATTGAGCGCATAGCCTTAAGGCTATGCGCGTTTAAAATAATATAACGTTTAGTTTATCGTAGTTGTTTAAAATTTTTTTATTTCAGCGCGCCACCTTAAGGTGGCGCGTTCAAAATAATATAACGTTTAGTTTATCGTAATTGTTTAAAAAAAAAAAATAAAAATAACAATCGTTGTATATCAATGTTGACGGGTCACCTTAAGGTGACCCGTCAATCGTGTGTATATAAAAAAAAATAATTGGTATGTATGTATAATTTAAAATTTTGTGTGGTATCACATGGCACCACACAAAGTGATTTAATAAAAAAAAAAAAAAAAAAAATAACAATCGTTGTATATCAATGTTGACGGGGTGCCTTAAGGCACCCGTCAATCGTGTATATAAAAAAAAATAACAATCGTTGTATATCAATGTTGACGGGGTGCCTTAAGGCACCCCGTCAATCGTATATAAAAAAAAAATAACAATCGTTGTATATCAATGTTGACGGGGTGCCTTAAGGCACCCCGTCAATCGTGTATATAAAAAAAATAACAATCGTTGTATATCAATGTTGACGGGGTGCCTTAAGGCACCCCTTCAATCGTTATATATAAAAAAAAAAATCGTTTAATCAATGTTGACGGGCGCCTTAAGGCACCCGTCAAATGTATATAAAAAAATAACAATCGTTGTATATCAATGTTGACGGGCGCCTTAAGGCGCCCGTCAATCGTGTATATAAAAAAAAATAACAATCGTTATATATCAATGTTGACGGGTGCCTTAAGGCGCCCGTCAATCGTGTATATAAAAAAAATAACAATCGTTGTATATCAATGTTGACGGGGTGCCTTAAGGCACCCTGTCAATCGTGTATATAAAAAAAAATTTAAAAAAAATTTATATATATAAACAAGATGTTTTTAATAAAAATTAATAATATAATAATATAAAGAATAATAGTTTTAAATTTAACGATAACCTACGATGAATACAACAACGTATGGTTTAAAGGTAAAGACGTATGCAATATCTTAAAATATAAGAAATCTGAAAATGCTATAAAAAGACACGTAGAAAATGAAGATAAAATAGAATATAATAAATTAAAAGTAAGTAACCCCCCTGTTTCAGGGGGGTTACTTACTGTAAATAAATCATTACATCCTGATACGATCTATATAAACGATCTGGTTTATATTGTTTAGTGTAAATTTTTTTTTTTAAAAATTTTATATTTTTTTTTGTTCTCAACAACAACATGCAATCTATTGTTGGCGCCAACTAACTTATTCTATAATGTCCTAGAGCTAATGTGTTTATATTATTATCTAATATAACTCGTTTATTATCATTTCCACTTAACGCTATTTTATTAATTTGCTTCGTATATAAATTATGTTTCTTACTTTGTATTGTATTCATCTTTCTATATAAAATTTCATTTTCAAACAACGCTTTTTTATAATCTTCAATATTTATCGTTTGTTTTATAACTTGTTTTTTCACTCCTTTTGCTTTCTTAATTTCTTCATTTTCTAATGTTTTAAAAGCGTATAATTTCGCTCTCAGTCCTACAAATTCTGTTATCAGTTTTCCAGCTGTTTCGTCTTTCATTTTACCTAATACTTTCTTATTCCTTTCTGAATATAATTTATGATCTACTGGATAATCAGATGTATCGAACAGTTTTATATTCTTTTTCATATCTTTATATATATCCTTCGTCTCTATGAAATAACATAATGAATCTGTATCTGTAAACAATAATTTTGCCTTTTCATTATATTTATTTTTTATATGATTATAATGAAAGTCATACATTAAAGTTTTACTTAACTCTAAGAATAGACATTCCTACATAAATAGGTTTATCAAACCTTAGTTTAGTTTTCTTCATATGACAAGCTATTAAGTTTTCTGAAAATATTTTAAATGATTCAAAATTTGGTTTATTTACTAATTTTTGAGCTTGCTCTTCATTTTTAACTAGTCGTACATCAACTCTATTTCTTATATTTTCCATCGTTTTACCAAACACTGAGTTGTTCATTAATTTATAGAAATCTTTCTCAAATTCATTTCTCGCTTCCTTTCTCTTTCTCGTGTTAAGATCAATGTATGATTTCATCCAATCGCTCTGATCAAATTCTAATATTCTATGTATTTTCGTTAGTTTCAATCCTAAATTCAAACACTGTTTTAAATTTCTATAGTGTATGATATATTTTTCTTTATTATTCAAGTTTGGAACTAATTTTGAAACTTTATCTAACTTTATATTTTCTGCTGCTAAAGGGTAATCGTTATGTAAATCATGTAACTCTTTAGGATATTCTAAATCAACTTCTAAAATATATCCTTTTCTCGATTCATCACAGATATCCAAAACATTAAAATCGTTAATGTTTTTCATCCATTTAAAATTTCCCGTAGGCAAATACTGAGACATTGCCCAACCATATAAATTATTAGCATCTAAATAAGTGATATAACTATGCGGTTTATTTTTATCATAACTTTCTTGAATATATGGATTATTAGCCTTTGCATATCTGTGTGTTATAGTGCTTATTCCTCCTCTAATCCCTTTTTCTATCATTAACAACATATCCGGATCTTTTAATAAATCTAATTTTACTTTCGTTTCTTTTAATAATGCATCCCAAGATAACCCTGGTGATGTAAAATAACGAGCTGGATCTAATTTATAAGTGTCTAAGCATGTTGTTCTAAAGTTTTCAAACACATCCGCTAATAGCAAGGTATCAGATTGTAAGTATAACATATGATAATCTTTAAATGTTTTACAATTAAATTTTTTCCAGATAGTCTGCGCATGTTTGTAGTCCTCGTTTGTTATATCTTCATTATTTAAAATATTATAAAATTTTTCTTTTTTAGGTAACTTATCATGATTAAATTTTGATATATCATCCATCCAGTCGTATGGATAAATTCCTTTACGTTTTAGTAGATGAAACTGTTCATCTTGATAATATTTGTTTAAAATCTTTAAATTTTCATCCGTTAAATTCGATGCTAATTTAGCTAGTGATGAGGACATGAATCTGAAACTATCGATGAATCTCAACTCTATGTTTATCGGTTTCTCTTTAGTATATTCACCCACTTTTATAAACTGACTGAAACTTATATAAGTTTCATCCGTTTGAGGAATCGCTTTTAATTCACCATCAGTACGTCCAAATTCTTTGACAAATAAATGAGCATCGTATTTAGATAAGTTATGCATTATTATGGGTATAAATTTAGGTTTTCTAATTTGTAAATTACAACTTCTATGAGCAGGTCCTCTATATTCTCCTGTTAAGTGATTATGATCTCTTACTTTAAAATCGTTTTCTGTATATTCTCTTTTACATACATAACAACGGTTTGCATTTTCATGATTTATTTTTTCTTCCGAAGTTAAATTCATTGGTTTGTTCATTTCCAGTAATTTATAAATTCTTTTTGATTCTGAAATTAAATATTCTGTAAACGTTTTAGATGAATTTTCTCCTTCATATATTTCAAACTTTGAATATTCATCTACATCACATTTCGTATAACAACACCAACTGTTTGGCTGATGTTTCTGTAAATTAATCGTGTATGATTCTTTTGGATTAGGTTGAGTCGTATGTATTTTCTGTAAGGTGCTTTCAAAATCCGCATATATAACAAATGGATGTTTGAATTGTTTATAATGAAGTCTAAATTGTACTTGACCTTCAGATAATTCCATTCTTACCGGTGTATGAATACTGCATTCTGGTAAATGTTTATCTAATAATTCTTTTTTATAAAAGCTATGCAAACAGAATCGACATGGGTAAGTTTTCTCTTTATGCTTCTTATTTATAAATGGACTCAAATGTTTCATCAGTAAATAATGCGTATTTTCATTGTCTGATATTAAAAGTAAATCAACATGTTTAGTTTTCTCAACTTTAGTAATTCTTAATGGATATAATATTTCTTTTTCATCTAGTCCAAATACATTAATAGATACATCATTCTGATTTTCAAATTTATTAATTTGCTTTAATTGAACTGGAAATTTTATTCCTTTCCAATTATATTTTTTAGATACTTCTTTTATTCTTGTTGATAATCTATGTAGATGACCTTCATCTAAACAATCAGATCTTGCTATGCACCATTTGAAACATTCGTTATCATTTTTATTTTGAATATTAATCAATCCAAATTTTGGATTTTTATATTTGATTGGAGTTTCAATATACGAAGAAGCTCTTAATGGTTTATATTTTGCTACTTTTATTTCAAATTCTAAAAGTTTATTGATAATCCATCCTGACCCTTTTCTCGTAAATTTACATATTTTTTCTTCAATTTTATTAATCATTTCAAGTACAGTTTCTTTTATTTGAGAATTATTTGTTATACTTGTCATAGTTCCGTTGTTAAACCAATGTTCAATATATGATGTTCTTCCATCAGGTAAAGATTTATAAAATTCTACAAAAATAGAGAGAGACAGTTTTAGATTTTCCCAATTTTGCTCTTGAATTTTATTTTCAATGGTTTTCATCATATTATTAATAAATGCTCTTGGATCAACCATTTTTATATTGGTATAACAATAGGCTTTAAAATTTCCTTGAAGTCCTTTTCGACAATTTTTATAATGACAACTCATTAAATTTATTTGATGTTTTTTACTTTTCTCATGAATTTTAAGATTTAGAACGCTTTTATTGCATAGTGAACATAATTTCTTTTTAAGTTTTGGTAATGAGAATGGTAATAATTGATTTGTATTTCTAATATGTTTATTACTTTGTTCATGAATTTTAAAATTTTTAATATTAGTATTACAGATCTGACAAGTTGTCATTTTATTATAGATTTTTTTATTATAAGTGAATTTTGAATTTTCAACTTTCTCAGATCTTACCATTTTATTATAGATTTTTTTATTATAAGTCAATTTTGAATTTTCGTTATTCATCTTTGATATTAAAAAAGGAGCTAATTTTTTTTCTAAATCTTTTATTCTTCTTGAAAATCGTTCTTTATCTAAAATAATAGAAGTAAGCTCATCGTTTGTTCTATCATAATTATCCATCTCAAAAATATTATTATTTTGTGAAAAAGTGACTTTCTTTTTATTTTTATTCATTTTTATTTCCTTATTTATTATAGGAAAAATAAAAAAGTATCATTTTTTCCTAAAACTCATCAAGTTCTTCAATTTTACTCTCGTGTAAATTTTCTCTAACTCTTATATTTTCCAAGTTACGATATATAAGTTGTCTTTCTAAGCTACCTATCTTAAAAATAATTAAAAATTCGGAATCCTTGTCCTCGAAAAGCTATAAATTTATACCTTATTTATCTCTCTATTATACGTAGAGCCGAATATTCACGTTTTAAAAATTGAAAATGTATTTTTCAAATCCGTAGATTTTTTTCAGAACTTCCAGATCTTCCAGGAAAGTTAATTCTGGAACGAAAAAGTGGGTTTAAAACCTCGAATTTGGAAATTTTTTTCATGATTCATATGTAGAATAATTAAATTCGAAAAGTTGTCGGAGCAGATTTTCTCTATCTTTTATATTTTCCAAGTTATATTAAATAAGTTATCTTCCTGAGTTACCTATCTCAAAAATAATATCAAATTCGAGTTCCTCGTACTCGAAAACCTATAAAAACATACTTCATTTAGTTTTCTATCTTAATAGAACCAGATATTAAACATTTAAATTTTGAAAAAAATCCGTAGATTTTTTTATGATATAATGCTAATTAATTAAATTTAAAATATTATTTTAAAAATGAAGGAAGTTGAAAAGTGCAAATTTTTTTTCACAATTTGCCCGATCTCGCTATGCTCTATACGAATATCTGAAAAAAAATTCGGATTTGAGATCGGAAGCAATCTATTTTCATCCAGGATGTTTTTTTCCAGATTTCCAGAAAAAAAACTTGAAAACATATTTTTAGTTACCTAAGATTTATTTTGAAGTATATTTATTATTATTATTATTATTATTATTATTTTTATTATTATTATTATTATTATTATTTTTCCACTGCACGGTGGAATCTTCTTCTTGTCATTCTTTACTGCTTAGTCCACTTTGAGTGGACTATTTTTCTTCTTCTTGTCATTCTTTACTGCTTAGTCCACTTTGAGTGGACTATTTTTCTTCTTCTTGTCATTCTTTACTCTTGATTAATTAAATTTCATTTAAAAAACTTGTATCCGTCTGGGATTGAACCCGGGATCTCTGAGTATTGAGTCCGTTATTATAACCAATAGACCACGAACGACTGTAAGATTAACAAATTTAAAACTTCTACTGTATTTACTATAAAAACTATTATAGTTTAAACTAATATAACTTCGTTAATATTAATTTTACAAAAAAATTTATAAATATCAAAAATATGAATTTTTTTATGCCTAATAAAATCTTATAAAAATTTTTCCTCAGATGCATCTATCTATATATTGTTTTATTTATCGTTACTAATATTAATTTTACAAAATATTTTATAAAAATAAAAAAAAATATAGATCTTAAAATTTTCTGTACAATTGATTTTATAAACTTTTCTGTAAAATGTATATGCAGCAGAGCAAACCCGGAGCGAGCGAAGCGAGCAAGTTCCAGTACTTTTGTGACCGAAATGGGCAAATGGTCTGGTAGCCCCGTTTTACTATTATATATACTATATATATATATATATATATATATATATATATATATATATATATATATATATATATATATATATATATATATATATATATATATATATATATTATATATAAGCAAATTTTCATCTGGAGGAGCGATTCAAGTATTTCCTCCAATATCCTCATCTTGACAGCTGGGTACTTCCCCTCATTTAACCTACGTACCACCGAGTTTGAAGTGAAGGTGCTGGGCTGTTGTCATAAGCAAATCAAAATCATCAAAGATACTGCTGAATCTCTGTTCAAATCCCTTTTCTTTCCGTTTGTTTGGCTTTGGTTGCTTTAGCAAGTAGTTCACTAAGTTTTTGGCATAGTTAAATTTTTCACCTCTTGTTGCATTTCCACAAGATTGTCCTTTGAGGAGGAAGAGGTTAGGCAATAGAACTCCCACACACGCATTCTTCTCATCCTGCAACATATCTGGCCTAACATCAATAGGTGTCAATATTTCGATGTACTCAGCAATTACCTCTTTATCAGTTTTATTAAATACTGGAAGACAAGCCTTTTATTCGATACAAATGTTGTTGATTTGTGTCATGTTACAATCAAGGTTCTTAAGCAGCTTTTTTTATAAAATCGTATAGTGAGTTTCAGCGAGTAATACTTGGTGTTTTGAGCTTTGTTCCCAACTCCTTTTCGATTCTCGCGGCAGTTGTAGTTTTCCTATTTTGGGCATCCCACAATGCCTGTGTTTTGGCAAGTGTCTTATTAAATGGATTCTTGTCACCAGAGGACCAGCAACAAACTTTCGAAACCTCCCTAGTGGCCAAGATGTTTAATGCATTGGAAATACAACGGCGATGTTTAAGTAGGCAAAGGGCATCGTGTTCTTTGTATTTGCGCATTTGCGCTTGTAAAAAAGTTTAGCGCAAATACAAAAGCTCAAATTTTCAAAATTTCGCGCAAACGCAAAAGCGCAAATTTTTTACCTAAAGCCCAATTTGCGCTTATGCCCATCTCTGATATATATATATATATATATATATATATATATATATATATATATATATATATATATATATATATATATATATATATATATATATATATATATATATATATATATATATATATATATATATATATATATATATATATGAGCTAGTTTAAGTTGTCTTGGTTGGTATTTTGTACGATTTTCAATATATTTTTCAACATTTCATAACCTTTAAATTTGATGATAATCATGTGTGGTGGTTGAGAATAAACAAAAAATGTTCAAATATCATTTTTATTCAAAACTCATAAACCTTGAAAAAAATATAAATTACTTCCAAGAAAGGTTGATTTTTGGCTTCGTTTTTACTTAAATTCCTGTGTGTGTGTGTTTTTTTTTTTCATTTATTCATTCAATTTGTAAACAACCAAGGTATACAAGATATATTGTTGATCAAATATGATTGACAAATATAAAATTAATAAAAATAAAAATTAAGAGTTTTATAATGCTTGTAATTACATTGATAAGTAGACCATAATGTTTTAATACCCTCTAAGGTATAAATTCCTTCAGCTTATAAATTAAACCAAATGCTATATTTTTTGCCATTTGATAACATATGCTAAAAATGTTATTTCAGATTTCACCCAAATCTTATTCTTGGTGGAACTTACTCTGGCCAAATTATCTTGTGGGATAACCGTAGCCAAAGACGAACGCCAGTGCAACGAAGTCCTCTTTCATCAGCAGCACATACGGTAAGATGTTGCTAATAACATATTCTTTCTAGTTACAAGTATTTCCCAATATTGCCTTGAAAACTAGTATAATTTTAATCAAGTTTTGAGTCCGTGTTCAAATTTTAACTTGCAAATAAAATATGTATACAAAGGAATAAATTTAAAATAAAAATAGCTACTGTTGAAAATTTATTTGAAGGAATTAGGTCAGTTTCTACCCTTTGATATTTTCAGTTTTATAAAATGAAGAAAAGTATTGCGAGACATTACCTTAGCTTAAGACCCCAAAAAAATGGATAAGATCGAAATGGGTTTTAATATCCACGGTTCCCAGCTTTGGGTACGTAAAAAAATAGAGCGATCATAAACTAGCAGAATGAATAACACCCCGAGAAGTAATCTGGCAGACATATTGTTTGACTTTCATTGTAGGACTACATCAAATATAGCTTTATTTTACCAAACCTGGTATTTCAAAAGATTTATATTCCACATTGCCGCTTCATACAGAAATAAGAATTCTTTCTAATCGATTGAACTACCTGTTCGAACTGACACAATACCCATCTTACCCTCCTGTTCGATCTTAGACATGGGATTTAGCATATTTTTTAAGGTCTTCTTTTCAACTCTCAATTCTTCCAACTTTCAAACTCACATTTTAACTTTCTATTTCTTTCCATGTTTCTTCCATCACCTGTTGACAATATAAACATACTTGGCCTTAACATAAACAAAAAATATGTCTTGGAAAAATCATATCACAACGGTTGCTAGAGTGGCTTCAAAAAAAGCTGAAAGTTACGTTTGAACTGCAAATTTTTTTTCTTCCCACTTAATCCAATTAAACTAGCGTATCACCCTCCTTTGTATGGGGTACAGTTCTTATATCTGGTGAGGACCAGGCTACACGTGTCTTTCGGATATAGTCGAGTGAGTGAAATGCCAAAAGGGTTATAAACTGTTCCTTATTTTCCAATTCATTCGACCCTTTGTATTTGGATAGATACCGAATGCCATGTCTCATTTCTATAGGTACTGCGGTAATTCCTTACCAGTCACCTCTTTTCTGTGTAATTCTCTTCCATCTCTTGTTTCCTGCCAAATTTAATCACCCTCACTTTAAAGCTTGCTTCTGTGTTCAATTACGAAATTTGCATTAGCTGGGCATTGTATAGTTTTTATTTTATTTGTAACACTTTTATTATTGAACGAGCTCCGCTTGTGAACGTTGGTGAGAACTAGTAAAAAAAAAAAAAAGGTTCACCGACTCTGATTGGTCCCAGAATCAACTACTTTAACATTTTACTTTAGAATAGATTTCATACTATATTCATTTTTTCGGAAAAACTCAAATATTTAACCTAAAATTAGTTGTTTCGCGCATATTTTTTGAAAAAGGGACAACCTGTGGTATTTGTATTTGAGACTCTGTATATTTTCCTTTCTGAAAGCAAGAAGCAACTATCAGGATTTGGTCAAGAATATAATTGAACATTTAAATTATAAATATAAATTATTGTTCTAAAAAGTATTAACCAAATCGAAAATCAATAAGAAATTTAATCAATATTAATCAATATTATCAATATTAATCAATAAGAAAGAGAAATTAATTGAATTATCGACAGATACTACTATAAATTCAAAAGAAAACATTAATAATTTTGGACAGATGGATTTCAGCAGAGATTATAAACAAATGACCGACAGTGTACACAAATTTTTGTTGCTATTTAAATAAATGCACTGCAAAAATAAACAAATAAACTGAATACTAGCCCAGATATGAAATTTTAGCTTTCATCATTTGAATCTGTTTTTAAAAAAGCCATGTGCATCAAATCAAAACAATCTCAAGGATGTTTTACTTATTTTGAAAATACATATAATTTCAGGACAGTTTTTATAATTTTAGGAAATTATTAAATTGAACATTAAATTTTTTTCAGTTGAAGTATGATGTAAAATTAATGGTACCACCCGTTCATCTCAATATTGCATTGCTTCGTATTAATTACAAGCATTTGGGGTACAATTTACAAATTCACAAAATTAGCTGCTAATGGATACGCAAGTAATATTTTTCTCTAAAATTTTCATTGTCACCAGTGCTTGTGTCAGCTTCTCTAGAAGTCGCAACACGTCGTGTCATAGATACTACCGATAATTAATCATTGTGTTTTCCTCTTTCGAAAACATTTTAAATATTCATTAAAACTTTACAAGCACTTAATAGTTATTTCCTCTAAAACCATTTCCCGGTTTTTTTTTTTAAATAATAATATTAAGTAATCCTTAACACCAGAATATATATATATATATATATATATATATATATATATATATATATATATATATATATATATATATATATATATATATATATATATATATATATATATATATATATATATATATATATATATTCTGGTGGGCAAAGGCCAGAGGCCTACCAATTTCCACCGGAGTTGGAAAAATCTTTCCTTTTCACAGGAAGCCAACATGTCCAGATATACGGCGTTTGAAAGTATGCAAGTCAAAGAAAGTTGGGAAAATAGATAAAGGAAATGTATTCCAGACTTTACCAGTAAAGTATATGTAAGATTGAGGATTTCTGGGATCTGAGAGTTGGACAGAGAAAGGATGGGAATGTGTAGAGAGGCGTGTCGCACGAGCTCTTCTCAGTGGAGAAGGTATGCGACGAGAAAGTTCAGAAGACCAGTGTCCGTTGTAATAGCGATAGTATAGAAAGAGTGATGCAACAATTCGATGGGAAGAAAGAGATGGGAGAGTTGAGGATGGGACAGAACCCTGAGGAACGCCACTATTTATAGATTTAAAAGAAGAACGGTAGCCGTCTACAACAGCTGCTATAGAACGACCGAAAAGGATCACAGAGAGAAGGATAGATACCGAAAGGGGGAATTTTAGAAATCAAAGCTTTATGCCAGACTCTATCGAAGCCTTTCGGTATGTCCAGCGCGACAGCAAAAGATTCACCGAAATGCTGAAGAGAGAAGGGAAAGAAGATCACCGGTAGAGCGTTTCTTACGAAATCCATACTGTCGATCAGAGATAAAATTAGAAGAACTGATATGTTTCCAAATCTTCCTGTTAAAGATACATTCGAAAACTTGAGAGAAGCCAGGTCAAATAAATGGAACAGTAGTTGGAATGTTGAGAGGGATCCCATATCTTCGGAACAGGCTGAATGAGCGCACGTTTCCAGCAAGCCAGCAAGAAAAGAAGACTGAAGTAGAAAGGCAGAAACGAAAATTTTCAACGTCCTGATGCAAGCTTGGATGCACAAGTTTTGAGAACCACAAGAGGAATGCCATCAGGACCGTACGCCTTAGTATTAAGCTCAGAGAGAGGGCAGAAATGACGTCTTTAGAAGAAATTATAATTTTAGGCATGAATGAGTTAGAGGAGTTTTGAAGGAAGAGGAATAGCTTCGGAATCGTCTAAAGGTGAATTAGAGGCAAAAGTTTGAGCTACGAGTTCAGCTTTAGAAGGCAAAACGGCAGTTGTGCCGTCGGAAGATACTTGAAGAGTGAAAGAGGAAGAAGCAAAGTTAGAGTTGACAATTTTTTTTTTGCAAAATGCCATTAAGAACGTGAAGAAGAAGAACCAGAAAGATGCAGCCAAATTAGGTTGTTTTGCATATGTGCGCTACGATTTTGAATTACTCTCGTGTCTCAAATCTGGAGTCTTCTGAATTTTCTACCTTTTGTCTAAAACTCTCTTGCCATTCTACGTCTAAATTCATTGGTTCTGTTTGTTTATCTCCTAATTTACTGACTATCTAAACTCCAAAACAGAGAATATTCTCCCTTTTTCTATTTTCTCAGAAATTATCATATTAGGCGATTTCAATGTTCATCACCACTAATGACTTGCTCCTAGTTTTCATAATACAGCCGGTGAACGTGCATTTCAATTCTCCATCCAAAACGACCTTAAGTAGTGAATGCAGTTCCCTTCTAGTATCCCTGATCATTCTAAACCGTTTTTTAAAACTTTTAATCTTTATACTGTCAAGCTGTATCCTCTTCGATTGCTTTCTCATCTCTGCAACCTCTTCTAGCTTTTCAAGCCTTCCACAAGAAAGACTCACGCATATTTCGAGGAAATGTTTGTGACATTTCGGTACCCAAGCAGGTCAGACTTTTAGTCGTACTACTTTGATTTCCTATAGAATAATTTTTCTTCGTGGGAGGGGTCCCTATTCTTTTAAGAGGAGATGGCGAAATATATATATATATATATATATATATATATATATATATATATATATATATATATATATATATATATATATATATATATATATATATATATATATATATATATATTATATATATTTATTTTGTTCTTCACAGTTAAAAAATCTGGTGTTGGTATTGGTTATTTTTTGCCGATGCTTACCCATACCGATACTTCACTCCATCACTATATATATATATATATATATATATATATATATATATATATATATATATATATATATATATATATATATATATATATATATATATATATATATATATATATATATATATATATATATATATATATATATATATATATATATATATATATATATATATATATATATATATATATATATATATATATATATATATATATATATATATATATATATATATATATATATATATATATATATATATATATATATATATATATGTAAAAGGTGATCCTTATAATGCGTGAAAAAAGTTTTCTTAGAAAAATCTGACTCCTACATTCCGAATAGGTTACTATGGTAGTAAAAACATTCTGTTTAAAATATTTTAAGAAATGATGAATTAGAACATATTGCACATCTTTCGTCAAAGTTTTAACCCTGAGAACAAGCGTCCTGGTCCCCCTCCCGTAGGAGTATTAACCGCTCATGGCGGGGGTTTCATAGCTGCTAATTATTCTTTGTTGCCCTGGTTTGGCACAGTAATGTTAACGTCTCACTATTTGGAAATAGTTTAGTGTGTTCTGCTACTACTTGGAGTATGAATTAGAGTTGCTCTTCATTCTTTTTAATGGTTTATTATATTCTTGGATATATGCCACTTCTCGCTCTGCAAAATTATTGTTAACTGATATTGCTGTTATAATGGATACTCCTTTTTAATAATCATTTCGTTCTAGCCATGTTTCAGGTTCTGTGTGTAAAATTGTTGTATCAATGTTCAATTTCTGCTAAAGGCGATTGTCCACTGTGTTGCAAAGTCTTGTAACTCACACTTGGAAATTGATGTCTTTGGAATTGTAATTCTCTTTGGAGGTGGGAATTCAGGTTCTCCTTTTTCCGTCAGCTCCATCTATGATCTCAGTGACAATTTTCTTTTTAATTTTTGTTAACACTTTTGCATCAAACAGCGATAAATGAATTAATTTTTCTGAAAGATACCAAAGATATTGTAAAAATTTATTTAAAGCAACATTTCCTACCTTTGAGTCTATTTTCTCATACAAATTTAAGGTATGTAATACATCAGTATCATTCCAAGGAGCTGCCGAAAGTTTGGATGCATCTATCTTCATTTTTTTTTGAAAACCTTCATTGCAAATATATAGAACCTGAATCCCATTCTCTTCTGTCTTTGTTAAATGAAATTGGTTATGAAACATCCATACTTTCAGTGAATACATAAATTTACTCATCCATCTAGATATACGCATTGGTCCAGGAGCATGGAATCGGATACCACCAAGAGTTACGCCACCAAAAAATTTAAAAACTAATATTATTATTAATTGACGGTAATCTCCAGACAAATCCTCTCTTTCACGGAGCACTTTCATAGCCTATTCTATATTATCCTCTTTAACATAAAGAAATATTTTTGCCTGAGTAATGCACTGTAGTCCAGTGATGAAGATATTTTGATCAATAATTTTCCAAATAGCTTGAAACCCTTGAAAAGGAGAAATTCAGGACCAGAAGAAACACCATAAAATGTGATGTCGGCATGGAAGATAAAGTAAAAAAAATTTTTGAGCTTATCTTCAATTAATATGCATGCTCCTGTGTAACAGCCAGTATTTGAAGCCGTTGTGTCAAAAGACATTCCAACGACTTGATCAGTAAGATTCCTTTTTTTCATTTGCTTTAGCTACAACATTAGCTAAATTGACTCCAGTTCCACTTTCTAACTTTAATACATCCAATAATTGTGTTGTGTTCTTTCCCGATACCAGAATTGGAAGCCTATCAACATGTTCTTTTGATGTTAGATCCTGCATCAACTTCCCATCCCCAGGGAACTGTCAATGGAGTCTCTGATTTAAATTCTTTCTTTAAATTTGTTTCCTTTGTCATTCGTTGCCGACAAATAGAAGACCGATTTATATATATATATATATATATATATATATATATATATATATATATATATATATATATATATATATATATATATATATATATATATATATATATATATGTCAATATAAAAATGTTTAATCCAGGTAACTATTGTAAAATATTTTCGTACATAATTATGTATTTCCATGGTGAATGGTCGAAATTGTGCAGAGGTTCATTACGTTTCATTAATATTAAACTTTATAATCCATGTGCAAGATGTTCCTATTGTCATAACTCAAAAAAATTTTGGCTACAAAGTTTTTTCCTGAAATACAACAAAACGATGAGGTAGGAGCAAAATAATTAAAACATTTGATTTTAAGGACCACCCTAATATATATATATATATATATATATATATATATATATATATATATATATATATATATATATATATATATATATATATATATATATATATATATATATATATATATATAGCATCCGGTTTATTGCATGAAAGTAGTTGGAACGCAAAATGCTCACAATCTCATCAGTATTAGTACAGATGGAAAAATGTGTTCTTGGTCAT
>SEYY01015919.1:0-20173 GCA_009176605.1 Armadillidium nasatum | reverse complement strand
AAATTACATGAAATTACACATTTTTATAAAGAATAAAGACAATATAAAATTGTTAAATTTATGAAAATAATGAAATTTTTTTTAAATATACTTTTTCAATTTCATCATCAAATTTACTATAATCGTCATCGTCATCGTAAAGAAATTCTTAATCGTTCCCTCACTAGTATAAAAAATATAATGAATAAACAAAGCTCCCAGGTGTAAGTAGTAGAGGATGGGCACAGATGCAGATTAAGATCATGAACTGCAGAGTATTGCAATCTGGATTCTGCGTATGAGTCATACCTAAGGAAGAATGTTTTCTAGCCAGCAGAGAATGAGACGCCGTAGAGGAAACCAACTGAGCTAAGAAGTCAAATGCTTAAGGGTACTACATGTGTTTACTAAGAGCATTGGTGAATTTTCATTAAGAAAATAACATGATCGAAATATCAATTCATCTGCAAGGGCATCAAAACTCTTATTCGATCATAGTGGCCAATTAAGAGACATGATGCAGTTGGTGTTCACTTTCCTTTAAGAACAATATCTAACTTTTCAACTTTGTCATGTAAATAATCTACAACAAATTCCATCATCAAAATAAATAGGCAGATACAACAATAAAATTCATGATAAATAAAATATTAGCTACATAACTAGAGGACTGAAAAGACAGCAAAATAGTTCTTAATATACTGTCTTGTAATAATAATAATAATAATAATAATAATAATAATAATAATAATAATAATAATAATAATAATAAGAGCCAGTTAGCAGGTCTAAGGAAGATTTAATACTATTAAAAGTAACAAATAAAATACCATAAGAAAATCGAAGCTGGAGAAAAGATTCCAATCAATGATGGAAACACACTTTTCATTTTCAACCCAAACATTAAATAAATTTTCCGTTGTTTCATCAAACGACCAATTAACCATTTCTGAGAGCCTGTAAAATTTAAAGTGAATTTGGGTTGCAGTGTAGATAAAAGAAATCTCTAACTTTTGATCCTTATCATACCTATAAATTT
This sequence comes from Armadillidium nasatum, assembly GCA_009176605.1. Classification (NCBI taxonomy): domain Eukaryota; kingdom Metazoa; phylum Arthropoda; class Malacostraca; order Isopoda; family Armadillidiidae; genus Armadillidium; species Armadillidium nasatum. The sequence continues at coordinate 19,155 of SEYY01015919.1, read as the reverse complement.
ATTTCATTGGTTGACTGAAATAATAATTTATTAATAAAATTTCAACAATATTTATTTAAAAATTTCAAAAACAAATTATCAGATATGAATGATAATGGTGTTAATAATATATATATATATATATATATATATATATATATATATATATATATATATATATATATATATATATATATATATATATATATATTATATATATATATATATATAATTATTTTTAACATAATTAAACCAGACCAACTTGTAGAAAACACTTTCATAGTTTAGGCATTTTTTCTTGAATTATTATTATATTATTATTATTATTATTATTATTATTATTATTATTATTATTATTATTATTACCTTTTATCTATTTCTTCTTTTCGACGAGAATAAAATTCTGGTGAATCCAAATCGAGAGGAGTGGCTTGATGCTGTGTTCGAAAGGCATCTGGTATTGGAAGATACAAAATATCCCAAAAGAAGAAACCAAAGAGGGAATTAATCACTCTACCTTCACTGTGCAAACCTGAAATAATGTATATGTAAGTTACAGGGTGATACCAAAACTCCAATTATTATTATTATTATTTTTTTATACTATAGTTTACAATTTCATTTCATGTTTTATAAGGATTTAACGCTAATTATTTCACTTAAAAATATGATTGATAATAAGTTATATTTATTTATAAAACATAAGTACAGTCAGACTAAAGATTTTAAATTTATAAAAAAAAATTTATCCCCCAAAAAAATGGAAGACGTAAAAAATAAATTTTACTATGAAAATTTTTTTTTATCAACATAAAACATTGGATGAAAGGTAGCAGCAGTTAGCAATATGGATAATATACCCTACATACCAAGAGAACAAATCAGTTTCACATCTTAAAAATCCTTTGAGGACAACCCTGCAAGACTCAACTTTCAAGACATTCTCATACTTTCTTTGAGAAACTCTCTGACAACAAGCTTAACTCCTATCCTCATAATTAGAGAAATACAGAGACAATTCATTCTTCCCATTTTCGGTCTTCCTCTGACACTTACGCTTTTAAATACTCTGAATCTGAGCATTTTGGCTTTTAAATACTCTGAATCTGAGCATATTGGCCTTTAATTTTAGATGGTAGTTTTGTTTTTCGTTCCTGTGGTATGGGATTTGTAGGCATCTGGCATTTTTCCTCCGATTATCCGATATATATATATATATATACTATATATATATATATATATATATATATATATATATATATATATATATATATATATATATATATATATATATATATATATATATATATATATATATATATATATATATATATATATATATATATCAGGGGATTCTGAAGACAAAATTCTCGGAAAGATGTAAAAACAGTGCTGTGACTGTTCTCCTAATGTATAAAAATATTTGCTTCTAATAAAGGTAAATATGTAAAGTAAAGCTTAGCCTAAAAATTAAATTAATAAATAATAATCAAATGAACGATTACTCACCATATAATTTATAACACCCCCCTCCTTGAATAGGGCTTTGACTAATATTTGGATTTTCCAAGATAAAAGTAGTTGGAAAGGTGTTTTCATTTTAGAAAGCTTATGTAACAATATAAGTTATAGTTATTTTAAAACAAATAGCCTATATAGGATAATGTCTCTCATCCAAAACTCAGATCTGAAAACTCCAAACCCTAAAACCGAAATAGGTTTCTCTCTAGCCCAAGTCAAACAGTTCAAAAGTCAAATACTCAACCAAATATTAAATGTAAAACATTCTTAGCAAATAGTTGTAGACTGCGTAAGAGGAAAATGTTGATTCAAAAATTTTTAACAAGAGTTATCGTTACACTGCAGCGTTTTTTTAATAAGCAATGTCAAAGCAAAGACAGTCTCGTTTTAAACTTTTACACTGTTGTCATTTAAAGGATTTCTGGTTTTGTAATATTTTTAGTTTTGCAAAGATGATAATTATTTAATCATGAAAGATAAATTTCCAATAACATATATATATATATATATATATATATATATATATATATATATATATATATATATATATATATATATATATATATATATATATATATATATATATATATATATATATATATATATATAATAAAATTACCTTTCGAATATCCTTCTCTTTTATAATGAGACAAAACTAATTCTTCTACTGAGCACATAGTATTATTTTCTTTACCATCTTCTGAACTTAAATATATTCTTTTATACCCGGCAATATCACTGAAAAAAAAAATAAATCAACAATTTCACAATGTAAACAGACAATTATTTATTAATTAAAAAATTTTAATTATTAAATTCAGTTCCAGTTTTTAAATTAAATCAAAAAAAAAAAAAAAATAATATATATATATATATATATATATATAAATATATATATATATATATATATATATATATATATATATATATATATATATATATATATATATATATATATATATAATATATATATATATATATATATATATATATATATATATATATATATATATATATATATATATATATATATATATATATATATATATATATATATATATATATATATATATATATATATATATATATATATATATATATATATATATATATATATATATATATATATATATATATATATATATATATATATATATATATATATATATATATATATATATATATATATATATATATATATATATATATATATATATATATATATATATATATATATATATATATATATATATATATATATATATATATATATATATGTATATATATATGAATATACTATATATTCTGCCTAATATGTCATAAATGCTTCATTAAAAGCAATTATACAAATTAAATGACTAAACATAGGTGTAATTACTTTATAAACAATTATTATTATTCATATATAATCTTACGGCAACATCATTGTTCATTAGGAATTTAGGAATTTGAAAGGAATGCTTACGAAGGAAGACTCTTCCCTTGAATACAAATTTTAGGAGCTTCTTGAAACTTCACAAGTTCTATATCAGGATACATGTTCCCTTGTTTTTGAGCTAATTTAGAATTTAATATCCGTTCAGCTCTTTGTGACAAGGCTAATCTGTGACCAACTCTTACATCTGGGTCCTCTATTGCTTCCTTAATTATTTGAAGTGCCTGTTTTAAAGCAAGGAACAAAAGCAAACACGTATTAATATAATAATGAATAAAATGTCATTATGAATGCTTATATATATATTAGTGAATTAAGATCAGAAACTAATGGAATTCAAAAGAAATGTTCAGATGGGTGTGGCATAAAAATTTTTGCTTTTGAGCAGTAAGGGAATTGAATCTCCTAATTTGATCAGGGGATGGAAAAATACAATAGAGTTAATTTTTAAAGGGGATAACATTTATTCTTAGTTTTACTTTTCAACTAAAAAAAAAACAAATGCAAAATTAACTTGCAAGCCGTCTACCGTGGCTCAAACGGTAGAGTGATTAACTCATGTGCTTGTGGGCGCCGGTTCGATCCCACTTGGGGATCCTTGGTATATACTACCTAGAAAAGTTCCTCTCCTCGAATAGAGCAATGCAAGTGAGATGTGAACTTTAATAATAATAATAATAATAATAATAAATAATAATAATAATAATAATAATAAAACACCAAATGCTACACTTGAGAGAAAAAAATGTGAAATTATGATTATTATAGATATGATAGAAAAAGTTATTCTAAAACTGAATTAATGTTTATCAGTTCTTGATATCAAAAAAAAAAAAAAAAAAAAAAAAAAAAAAAAAGTATCAAATATATGCACTACACAATTCTCAGCAAATCTGTCCCATCCCAAAACATAAATTTTGAGGAATCGGTCTTAAAATCACAACTCACCTTGCCAGGTCTTTTTAAATGTTGGTGTAAATTCAAGGCCAGTCGGTCATACCACCTTCCTCTGCAGTCTTGCCTATGAGTTTTTTGGCCTAATAATTTTTCTAATAACTTCACAGCTTTTCCGTAATGCCTCTGACGTTGAAATATCTCGACAGCTAAACTTCTTATATGACATAAAAAGGATAGTGTAGTATACCTTCTCAGAAAGTGAGGTAAGGAAGCATCATGTTCCCTATATATATATATATATATATATATATATATATATATATATATATATATATATATATATATATATATATATATATATATATATATATATATATATATATATATATATATATATATATATATATATATATATATATATATATATATATATATATATATATATATATATATATATATATATAAAGTTGATATAGCTTCGTTCCTTGTGAACTTCAATCTAAACAGAAAGGTTAAAGCCAACACCAAGGGTTTCCACATATCATTTATTACAGTGTGAACGTTTCAACATATTTAAAACGGTCTGTTTATAGCAAACCTACTTCTACCTTCTTGCTACAAACTATTTAGCAACATACCTCTTAAAGTTTTTTCTATCAGGTCTAAGATCTAGAATCTATAGCATTTAAAATTTGCTCTGACTGGCATTTATTTCCATAAAGAGATGGAATTTATTAAAATTCTTTCCATTTTAATTTATTTCTAAGTTCAAGTGGAAAAAAGTATTAACGAGTTCTCGTTAATATCTTTAGACCTTCATCTTTTTCCTACTGTTCCTAAACAAAAATATATTAAAACTTCCTTTTATAGATCTCTTACGTCCCAACTTAACAAAATATTCTTACTGTTTCTTGAAATAACATTCCCCAGTGCCAGTTTATTCTTATAAATTATAACTCCCTCTCAATTCACAGTTTCTTCAGACATAAGGAATCTATCCCAATGTTTATCAGATCCTCATTAATTTACTTATTTAAGTGTGCCAGTTTAATGCGGCGTATGTAGGCCAAACTGGTCTACAATTGAAAGTGAGGATTGATAAGCATGGAGGGAGTTTCCTTCCGAACTGACCTTCCTCTTTGCTTCTCCTGAACACTCTACCATAAGAGACAAAGGAGATACCCACTCTTTTTCTTCTTCCGATTTCTCTATCCCTCCGACATTAGTCTTTGCTTCCTGATCGTAGGATTTTGGTCCTTATATAAAAACTCATTTTCCATCCTTAAATGATCAAGCTTCTTCTACTGTTCTTTTCACTCAATGATAAGTCCTTTTCCCAAAAATCCAGCCTTTTTAATATTTCTTGGTGTTGCAAAAATTTCGACTTTAGTCTTGGTTTTTCTTTAATTTAATATCAATTTATTAAATTATATATTTATATTTTATATTTATATTATTATATTATTTTAGTATTTTATATATAGTTAAAGAATTTATATTTGGTTTATATTTTAAATTTTAAATTTTTAGAACTTAGATTGTGCTGAGGACGGACCGTGTTAAGGTTTGAAACGTTCACACTGTAATAAATGATATGTGGAAACCCTTGGTGTTGGCTTTAACCTTTTATATATATTCTGATATATATATATATATATATATATATATATATATATATATATATATATATATATATATATATATATATATATATATATATATATATATATATATATATATATATATATATATATATATATATATATATATAGGGGAAGACTTTTATCCTACATGAATTGTAATTTCTTACCAAAGATCTGTTTCACTTTCAATATTAAGAAATTTATCTTCTGCTTGCTTATAAACCGTTATAGCATCTTCCCAATTCTGACTTTTCATAAAATCTTGTATTTCGTATTCAAGTTGCATAAACATTTGAAATCTGAATACATCAATCAAGTTTTAAGCATACAAAAAAAGTCTGTGAGTAGTTAAAATCTTTATAAAAAGAAGAATATAAGTAATAATTAAAAAAAAAAAAAAAAAAAAAAGGGGGGTGGGGAGTGAAGGTATTGTCTACAACTCTACTCAGAACAAAAGACTACAAAAGTGTTCATTGAACTATTTTACAAGCTCAGAAACAAACTATCATAAAAAAAAAATATAATAAAAGCAGTAAACAATACAACTTTCTATTTCTTAAATTTGTATAATTTCAAGTGCAATACAAATTTCCCCTCTTATAATAATACCTAAAAGAGTAATTCATCATACTACGATATATTTGATGAAGATATGTAACTTGACCTTTATTTTTATACCTTAAAATCTTTATATTTCTAAAATGATAAATTATATTTCTGATATTTTTAACCCTTTGGATTCATAAAATTAGGGGGTAAAGCATCTATAAATATTTATTATTTTAGAAATTTGATATTTATTAATATTCAGTTTTAGGAACTTTCCAGAAAATGAATTACAGTTTGCGTACATTTCCGTATTGCATAAAATAATCTTAATATAGAAAAATCAAATTTCGGAATAATGTACCAATGATTTTAATACAATAAAAAGCAATACTTCACAAAATGATAACATCAGATTTTAAAAGCCCAATGAAATTTATTTTTCCTTTTAATATACTTTAAAAATATCAGGATACACAAATTTTAAACAGGTTATCCGGTTGCTTTTAATCAAATTAATAGAAGTATTATCCACTAATATCAGAGCCTGGGGTTAGATTCCTAGCTTAAAGAAGGATAGGAGAACTGTATCTTTTTATAATTATGAGAGAAATTTTTAAAATCTTCTTAGAATATTACAGCGGTAAGAATCAGTGATTCTTCAAAGAAATGAGCAAAAATTATACCTTACTAAATCATCCCTGGTCCTATAGATTAAGTGTTTTCGAATAATTTTGTATGAAGGAAATCTCATTTTTCCAATACTAAGCATTAGGAGGGCAGTTAACTGTGACTGATGTCCACTTTCTTCGTCTTCATCAAAATTCATTGGACAATACAAATGCAAAATTCTCATAAAAACGCTCCAAAAGTCCTTATTAACGATAAAACACTTTCCCATATATTCCTTCGCCCTGAAAGTGACAATCTTAAAAGAATATTTAAACTAAAAGTAAAACTATAAACTGAACATAAACAAAAATTTAAATTAAATCAAAATAAATAACAAAAATTAATAATTGATGAGTATTTGCAACTTTAAAATTTCACTATTCGTTCTATAAAAAATATAAAACTTACTATTTTCTTATCAATATTCTAAATTGATTTTTTTACAAAATTATATAACACAATTTAATTTGCATTATCTGTTGAGTAATTTGAAAATTGGATTTTAAGCTATAATGATTACACAATAAGGAATCGGAAAACTAAAAAGAAATATTTTTACAATAAAGAACATAATATATATATATATATATATATATATATATATATATATATATATATATATATATATATATATATATATATATATATATATATATATATATATATATATATATATATATATATATATTATATATATATATATATATATATATATATATATATATATATATATATATATATATATATATATACCGTCAAATGGGGGAAAATGGGTCACTTTTTTCAAAATTTTCATATAAAAGTAGGTGTAAAAAAATAATGTGCTATACAAATGTTTTAATAACCATTCACGAATTTAATTCCATCTTTTATACACATAAAAAATGTAAAAAAATAACTATAACCTACTTTGACTATTTTTAAAAATTTATAAAAAATGCCATTTTTGAAAAATGGCGTTGGGGTAAAATGAGTCACTCATGAATTTCCTTTTCTATTTTACTGTTAGTCCTTTGCAGGTATTTCTAAAAAGTATAAATCCTCTTCTAATGTCCTTGATTATCCTTTTCTTCATTATCTGACCTTTCTCAATGTCATATATATCTACATTCTCTGGGTCTTTAAAAGCGATCTCATTTTCATTATGCTTCCCTCTTTCAGCTTTTCGCAGAAACTTTACTTTTACTTTATCATCAATTTGGCTTAGTACTTTTCCAACATAGAAGTATGGTTTAAGTTTTCCTTGCTGGAAATTTACTAAAACAGTCACCAATATTAAATTCTGATGATGTTTCATCAAAACTTTCTTCTAAGTCAGGAAGTTTAGGCAGATCTTGAATCTCCTCTTGAGGTGTATCTCTCTGGTTGGTACCTAATGTAGAGGCATCTTGCAGGTCTTTCAAGGACACACTTTTTCCAGGATCTACATCAATCTACATCTACATCTTGAACATCTACATCTACAAGGATCTACATCTTGAACATCAGTCATGGCTCTGGCAATATCATCCTGCCTATACATAATTATTCTTGTCCCCTCTTTCTTTTCATAGTGACGTGGCATCTGTAAGTTGAAGAATAAAAAAAAAATCATTACTAAAACAGTATTATTATTTCAAAAATTGAATGACCCATTTTACCCCAGAGTAAAAATCAATGTTTTTCCTTAAAACTACGCACTGAATTTGAATTATATTTAAGTATAGCTTACCTTAGGGATGTTATTAATGGATGTTCTTGCCTAAATATTCCTAAGTATTACGATTTTCTCTCGCCAATATCTTAATGTTTTACAAAAAAAATGGCCTCAAATTTTTAACAAATTTTCTGAAATATAAAATTTTTTTTTTAAATTATAGGATAAGGTTTTTCACTAATTTTCACCTTAAACTACATTACATGTTATAGTACCATAATATAAGTACTAAAAAAATAAAATAAATGATTAAATAAGCCAAAAAAAAATGTAAAAAAAAAAAAAAGGTGATTTTGACCCATTTTCCCCCAGGTGACCCATTTTACCCCGTTTGACGGTATATATATATAATTTTTTTATTGATATTGTCTTGAATCTAATTTAGCAACACTAAAAAAAGACAGTGAAAGGACAATACATCTTTAAAAAGGACAATCAAATTAGCTGCAGACAAAACAATACAACATATTGAGAAAAATCTTTTTAAATTATTTGAAAAAAAAAATTTTCTTACAAAATCCTTTACCATTTGCTGATAAACCAAAAAAATCATATTACAACCATTTCCTATATGTAGGTAGGCTGAGTAGAAAAAATAATTTATAGTTCCATTCTAAATTATAATTTTTATTTTATTATTTTAATACATAGCGTACGAATATTCATTTATTGGGCGGAGCCTATTACCCATAAGTAATAATGGATAAAAAAAACTATAAATAAATAATATATATATACCATTAATACTTTCATTCAGTTCAGTATAGGCAGAGAATATTTTTTTATTCTATAGAAATCACTAATGCATTTAAAAAAGTTTAAAGTAAAATGTTAGATTATTATTTTTTACTTTTAAATAAAATTTTACTATCAAAAGTAAGCTATTATTGATATGAAAAATACTAAGAAAGATTTTTTTTTTTAAATTGTTGAAAGATAAGACAACTATTCTGTATTAAAATTATTAAAAAAAAAAAAAAATACCAACTTTGAATAGTTTATTTATATTATAATGGAGTTGTTAATAGTGAATGAAGTAAAACACAGCTAACTGGTATGTTATTTATATCAAGAAATGTAGACTGGTAATATGCTGTAACTTATAAAAGTATAAATATAGTTTTTAATATTATATTTAATACAAATTTTTGATATTATAGAATGCCATTTTTTTAAATCTTCATATATTATTTTTGATACATATCAATATTTTATATATTGATATCTGAAACAACAAAACTCCTCCCTCTCATTGGTCACTGGGTTGATGCCCCTCATAGACAAATATTTATGTGCTATGCATTTAAATCCTCAGTAATATTTTTATGTAACATATTTTTTTTCTCATTCTGAAAATAACAATACAAATTCATGAAAGAGAACATTTTCTTTAAGAGACCCTGTGGGTATACACTGACTGGAGCCCTGGCCAACCCCAGCCCCAGCTAAAAATCAGGGAAAACCAGGGTTTGCCTGCTGGGGTTAAAATGGTAAACTATACTTTTTAATAGTGGATTAAATCAAACAAAATATAAAGAAAATTAAGATTTTTTTCTTTTTGTTTTTTCAATATTTTCTTTTTCTTTTTCTGCTTCTTTTTACTGCTAATGAATGTTCATCTTTACGTTTTGATTTTGGATTATTTATATTTGAAGGAAAACTTGGGTTAATTGCAAATTATAGCCTGCTTACTAATGGTGAATTAAATCAAACAAAATATAATAAAATTAAGATTTTAATTTCATTGCTCCTTCATTACATATTGAGTGTGGCAAAATGAATGCAACAAAAAAGAGGAAAAACAATTCATTCACTATCAGAATCATCTTGAACATTTATATCATAAATTTTAGAATTTGGGGGAGTGAAATATTCAGGAATATAGGGCTGTTACGTTGAATATATTAATGCTCTGAGATTTTATTTTAAAAATAATACTTCTACAATTTTTGGCAATAGTTTGATTCTGTCTTTTTGAATTGATTTCCCTACTTTGAATTCTCTTTCACTGACACTGGAGCCTGCTGGTGGGCACAAATATATATACTCTTGCTAGTGTGAGAAGATTATTCTTGCTTGCCTTCCAAATGGCATGAGAGTCATTGCTGATATTAATTTTTTTTCATTTTCATTTATATATTTTTATTTTACCTAAGTAAACTGTTGAATCACTATTGTGAATAATTTTTTTTTTTTATAGTTTTTTAAAACTTATGCAAAATCTGTAATTTTCTGAAAAAATGCATATAAGCATTTAAGTGAATGTTGGCTATTCTACTCCTTTATAATTAAATTAATCTCAATTAAAATTATATCTAATTTTCTTAAACAAAAATTTCAGTGCTTTTGATCTCATTACAAATTTTAGGCAACCCTGGCCAGATCCCCAGCCAAATTTGTAAGACTGTGACCCTGGCAAAATATTTCAATCCTCGTCAGTTCCTAGTCATGAATGCATTTAAAGATCAAAGTGTTGTTGTTCTTTTGTAATAATAGTATAATATCAATGCTGACAACTGTAATTTAAATATTTTATTATAGACTTTTATTTAACTTTTAATAAATTAGACTATTAGGAACGGACTGGGGCTGGAATTTGGCCGGCCCGGGGTTCTGGCTGTGGTTGCCTAAAAATTGTAAAGAGGTCAAAAGTACTAAAATTTTACTTAAAAAAAAATTAGATATAAATTTAATTGAGGTTTATTTAATTATAAGAAAGGCGTAGAATAGCCAAAATTCACTTAAATTAATGATTATGTGGATTTTCTCCGAAAAAATTCCTTAACAGGAAAATTTGGAAACACCTTAATTCTTCTAATCTTATCTCTGATCGCCAGTATGGCTTTCGTAAAGAACGTTCTACTGGTGATCTTCTTTCCCTACTTTCTGACTCTTGGTCCTCCGCTCTTAGGGGTTTCAGTGAATCTTTCGTTGTGGCGCAAGACATATCGAATCCTTCGATAGAGTCTCATTCTCTTCTCTCTGATCACCAGTATGGCTTTCGTCGCTCGAGGTCAACTGGTGACATACTTTCCTATCTTACTGATCTATGGTCTTCTGCCCTTAGGGACTTCGGGAGTCTTGTGTGGTGGCGCTTGACATATCAAGGCTTTTGACCGGGTGTGGCATGCGTCACTGCTCTCCAAGCTCCCCTCCTTTGGGTTTCCTCCTTCTCTTTGCTTACTCATGTCTCTAGTTTTCTCTCAGATCGTTCCATTTCGGCACTTGTAGATGGAGCGACCTCTTCCTCCTTTTCTGTCAACTGTGGTGTTCCTCAGGGTTCTGTTTTATCTCCAACCTTATTCTTACTTTTCATTAACGATCTTCTCCACTGCACTTCTAACTCTGTTCACTCTTATGCTGATGATTCAACTCTGCATTCTTCTCTCATTTCAAATCTGCTCCTTTTTTGGCTTCTAGAGTTGCTTCTCGTCTTCAACTTTCCAATTCTATTCTTTCCGATCTGAATGGGATTTCCCGGTTGGGTCATAGCAACCTTGTGAAATTTAACTCTTTAAAAACTCAACTTCTTTCACATCTCCTTCTCAAAAACACCTCCTAACTTTTCTATCCTCTTCGATGGCTCTCCCGTCTCACCTGTAAATAACATTAACATTCTTGGTCTAAACATAAACAACAAACTGTCTTGGAAACCACATATCACAATGGTTGCTAAAGCGGCCTCTAAGAAGCTGGGAAGTTCTGTTCAGGTTGCGAGAATTTGTTTCTTCTGAGCAGTTACTCCATTTATATAATGGTCTTATTCGCCCTTGTATGGAGTCCTGTTTTCACATTTCGGGGGGCTCCGGCTCCTCCCTCTCTTCTGGATAGGGTTGAGTCAAAAGCTAAAAGATTAATAAACTGTCCCTGCTCCCTTTCAAACTCTCGACCCTCTGTCTCTGCGACGTGACGTAGGCGCGCTATCTCTTTTCTACAGGTACTACAATGGCAGGTGCTCGAGGGAATTGGCCTTCGCATTCCTCCACCATTGCGTCATCCTCGTGCACAAGGGGTGCCCTGCTTTCTCACCAATTTTGTGTGGACGTAGGAAATCCCAGGCTAGCCCGTTGTGGTACCTCTTTCTTTCCAGCCACCTCTATTCTGTGGAACTCTCTACCTTCATCTATTTTTCCTTCTGTATTTAACCTTCCACTCTTCAAGGCTTCCGTCTGCATCCACCTGAGGGCTGTGCGTTAGGTGTGTGTGTTTAAATGTTTTTGCTCTCTATGTGTGTGTGCCCCCTCCTTTAAAAGGGCTCTGCCATGAGTGGTGGTGTTAACTGTAAAAAAAAAAAAAAAAAAAAAAAAACAATTTAATAGCTTTCAGAGCTAAAAATTCATTATATATTGAAACTACGAAGACAAAATATTTTGAAATAAAGTAAATCAGGCATATTCATTGCTTTAACAAGTTTTTTCAATTAATAATGTTTAAAATTAAATAAAATCTATGGAAATAATTAGCCAAAAGCCCTCTTCAGATGAAAAGACAATACCCCTCCGCCTTTGAACAAGGTCAGAGGCTCTCTGACTCTTTATTTTCATGAGTAATTAGCTTGAACTTGCTTTCCATTTAGTTGTCAATTATTTAATATGTAGAAATACAAAACTCACCCTTATTTTACTTTGATATAAAGAGTTGTTTTCATGTGGATCCACGGTGGTTATGAAATGGTTAAGAAATTTTAGAAAGAATGTGGAGGTTGAAGAATGGCACAGTAGCTGAAGGGTTGGAGAGGTCCCCCTTTTTGGGCACATGCTAAATGAAAGGGAAGGTTGAAGTAGAAAGACATAGACAAAAAAATATTTTGCTAAAGCAGGGTGCAAGCTAGAAAGCTCAAATTTTGAGAATCACAGGAGGGATACCATCAGTACCATACACCTTCTTAGTGTAAAGCTAAGAAAGAGCAGAAATCTACTTCTTTAGAAGAAATTAAAATTTTAGACATAAATGGGTTGTGTGAGAGGATTGAAGGAGGAGGTATAACTCTGAAATCATCTAAAGTTGAATTACTGGCAAAAGTCTGAGCAAAAGGTTCAGTGTTTGAAGGTAAAATGGCAATTGTGCTGAAAGAAAATACTGGTGGAGGGAAAGAGGAACAGACAAAGTTTGAGTTGATGTTTTTGCAAACTGTCTGAAAAAGAGGAAGAGGAGCCAGAAAAGTTATTGCATTTTGTATTGAGAATTGAGTTTTTATTATTACAAAGAACAAGAACAGATTTTCCATGATTTCATGATGAAATATAAATTGCACAATTTTCTGAAGTTTGAAAACAATGGTAATTCCTGAAGGCAGCATCCCTGCGGCATATAGCACGAGAATAAGCAGAATTAAACCAAGGTTTGTAAGGTTTAGTAGAAGAGAAAGAATATAGAATGTAGTCTCCATGCCACAGTGAATCACCTTAGTAACGCTCTCTGCACAAGTATAGGGACCCCTCCCACGGAAATGATAATCATTTCTCAGGAAATCAAAGAAGTACGACTGAAAGCCCAACCAGCTTGGTCACCAAAATGTTACAAACTTTTCCTCGAAATACATGTGAATCTCTCTTTCTCTCTTGCTGAAGAGTTGAAAAGATAGAAGAGGATACTGAGATAAGAAAATGATCAGAAGAACCCATATGAGGATAAGGAACAGTTTGACAGTATAAGGAAAAGGATTATAAGTTTATAAAATGGTCTAGAATGTTGGGTTTATCTCCAAGACAATCAGCGATACTAGTAGGGAGTTACACTCATCACTCAAAGGTTGTTTTGGATGGAGAATTGAAAGTCATGTTCACTCGCTGTATCATGTAAACTATAAGAAAGTCATTGGTGGCAGTGAACATTGAAATCACCTATTATGATAATTTTTGAGATAGGAGAAGAGAGAATGTTCTCTGTTGTCTTGTTTAGATAGTCAAAGAATTTAGCATAGTCAATAAATTAGGAGATAAATATACAGAACAAATGAATTTTGACATAGAATGGCAAGAGAGCATTCGCCACAAGGTGGAAAATTCAGAAGACTCCAGATTAGAGACTGAGAGTAAACAAACGTTTCAAATCACAGGAAAGAAATAAAATTAAAAAAATGTTTAATAATATATTCATATCCAGCAGATTCGTAATTATATTTTTATTTGAGGAAATAAATAAATATATATATATATATATATATATATATATATATATATATATATATATATATATATATATATATATATATATATATATATATATATATATATATATATATATATATATATATATACCTCGCATAGTACAGTTTTGATCAGTGCAATTTCACTATAGTGCAGATTATTAATTTTAAAATTAGTAAATTTTTTATAAGTAAAAAATGTAAGCATAATTCCCACTCAGAGCCTGTATTTTATGATAACTGCACCTAGACACACATTGTTTACTATTTAGTATTGAACTAGCCATGCTATATTTAAAAAGTTATTTATCATTTTCAATTTTTTAAACTTACCCTTTTTTGTATGAAGAGAAGACACAAAGGAAGAAACGAGTTGCAAACTTCAATATTGCAATTTTTTAGTGATAAAAAATAAAATCTTTAAATATTTTTAGATTTTTTCAATAATTCATAAATAAAAGATTTTAAATTTGCCATTTTATTCATTCAAGCATGTAAATCATCATCAATATAGACATTGATAATAAAAAAAAAATGCTAACAAAAAAAATTATTAGAACCAATTACCATATTTCCTGTAGCTAACATTCCTCAAATAATGTAGTTTCAAACAGTATGGGAAGTTGCTGGAACCAATTAGCTGTACTATGCATATATATATATATATATATATATATATATATATATATATATATATATATATATATATATATATATATATATATAATATATATATATATATATATATATATATATATATATATATATATATATATATTAGGGGTGCACCGATAAGCCAAGTGGCCGATTACCGATTAATCGGCCTTTCATCAATTACACCAAATAATTTAAATTAATACTGAGAAAAAGCAGTTATCAACATTATTATTTATTACTAATAACTATGCATGTTTTCATTATTAATGTAAATCATTTTTATTGCTTACTTTTCAGATATATAAAAAAATAAAAATTTAAAATTTTAAAGATAACTCTAGATTCTAGAATCTCGATTATAGAGATATAAATAATTATATATTAGGGTGCACCGATAAGCCAAGTGGCCGATTACCGATTAATCGGCCTTTCATCAATTACACCAAATAATTTAAATTAATACTGAGAAAAAGCAGTTATCAACATTATTATTTATTACTAATAACTATGCATGTTTTCATTATTAATGTAAATCATTTTTATTGCTTACTTTTCAGATATATAAAAAAATAAAAATTTAAAATTTTAAAGATAACTCTAGATTCTAGAATCTCGATTATAGAGATATAAATAATTAAATAGTAATTACACTTTATAACGAAAGCAGTATGTCAACCAGTTATTGTTGGAAGTATTTTGATGTTCATCCTAAGGATAAACAGTAAATGTATTTTTAAATTATGTAAATCCACCATATCAAGAGGTGGCAAATCTGAAAAGAGTTCTACAATGACAAATATGTTGAATCACATTAAGAAATTCAATCAGATGAAGCAAAAGCTGAAAAGGCAATATGATTGGTCACAGCCAAAGTACTTCAGAAGCAAGGTGCAGCAACTATGAGCCTCCAAAAAAAGTTCAACCAACTATACAATCAGTTTTAGTAAAAGAGTAAAATTTGGAATATTAACGATCACAAGTCCCAAGAGATACATTATTTGATAGGAGACATGATAGCTGTTGATATTCAGCCATATTCTTTAACATCTGACATTGGATTCCAAAGGCTTATTGCAAAACTCTGTCCTAATTACAGAATTCCATCAAGAAAATATTTCAGTCAAAATAATCCCGGATACATTTATGAAAGTAAAAGCAAAAATTCAGATATCGCTCGATGAAATTAGCAGTCTTTCTTTGACCACAGACATTTGGACAGCTTCAACAAATAATGCTCCATTTCTGAGTGTGACATGCCATTGGCTTTCAGATGAGTTTGAACAATGTAGAGCTGTGCTTAGAGTTGTTCCGTTCCCTGGTTCACATACAGCTGAATTAATAAGTGAACAACTACACATTGTTCTGAATGAGTATAAGATCTCCAACAAAAATTTTCTTGTACTACGAGATTCCGCCGCAAATATGGTTGGTGGTATGAGGAAGTGTGGTGTACAGTCACTATCATGTTTCATACGCACATTGCAACTTTCAGTAAATGATTCAATATTTTCGCAAAAGGCTGTGAGCAATATAATTGCAAATAGCAGAAAAATATTATCACACTTTAATCATTCTTCATTAGCGATTAGCAAATTAACTGAATTCCAGGAGCAGCTTAAAAGGACAAACATAAACTGATTCAAGATGTGTCTACTCGCTGGAATTCAACATATAATATGTTGAAAATAAATTTAGAACAGCTAAAAGCTCTTATAATGTATGCTGTTGACAATGACATTCCAACTTTATCAAGTTACCAATGAACAATTGTTGAAAAAGTTGTCCAGTTAAGTCCATTTGAAGGACATCAGCAAAGAATCAAGTAACAGAACATCAACTATATCAATGATAATCCCTACAATATTAGCTCTCAGATTATTTCTATTAAAAGCTACCAAACATACTGGTGAATTTAGTGGAATTATTTCAACTGTTGAAGAATTCAGTGCATCAACTGAAAAAAGATTTGCATCATACATAAATGAAAAATTTCTGTGCTTGGCTACTTTTCTCGATCCCAGATTTAAATTGAAATTTCAAAAGGATGACATTAAAGAAGACACTATTAAGAAATGGGTTATGGATATTGTAGAACATCAATCTGAGATAAATTCTGTTGATAGTCAAACAGGACATCAATCTGAGATAAATTCTATTGATAGTCAAACAGGAGACAGCTCTTCTAATGATGATCAAGATAATGAAACTTATGAAAGTGTACCTAAAACTGTTTCCCTTTCAAAACTGTTAGATGATTTTGAGTCAAATAAGCCTATGAAAATAAATTCAGACTTAGACGTTGCAAGTACAACAGATGTGCAACCCAAACTCAAGAGGAGTAAATCTGTTACTCATAGATGCGCAAAGGAACTGGATCAATATTTAACTCTACCAATACTTCAAAGAAGCGAAGACCCATTACTTTGGTGGAAAAAGACACGGGAAACTTTACCAATATTGAGCAATTTGGCTTCAAAATATTAAGCGCACCACCATCATCTGTTGAGAGTGAAAGACTTTTTAGTACTATGAACCTACAAGGAAAGGCTGTGTCCTGAAAATGGGGAAACTCTTATGTTTCTGCATTATAACTTAAGAGTATTGAACTTTAAATACTGATGAGCTTGAGAGCTTAGATAGAAGACAACATGAATTGAAGAGGCAACAGTATAAACAGAAAACATGGAAAACTGCCAAAATTTAGTAGTATTTTTATGCAATTTGTATGTATGTATTTGTAGTATTTGTATTAATAATGAGTCAATTGTAATATGCTAATGTTTCATAATTTATGAATGATTTCTTAATAAAGTAAAAAAAAAAAAAAAAAAAAAAGGCAAAAGCCATAATAGCAGCCAGGCACAAAATGACAAACAATTTGGGAATTATATTGGTATTGTTATTTGTTACTGTGTCGAAGCTATCTGATGATTAACTTGGCAGTTATAAAATAGTCTTGTAAAGGTTGGTTTGTTCTGGTAAAGGATTTAAGCAATCGGCCGATTAATCATGTGAATAGCCGATTACCGATTAATCGATAATATGGCCGATTAGGCCGATTACCGATTATCTGCCGATTAATCGGTGCATCCTTAATATATATATATATATATATATATATATATATATATATATATATATATATATATATATATATATATATATATATATATATATATATATATATATATATATTCGCCAAAATTATAGTGGGTGTTCATTTTTGTGTGTGTTTGTTTGGGGTTACATGTGTAATGAAGAAATCTTAAAAGCTTACTTGATTTTGAAGTCACATAAATGAAGGAATGATGCAATTGTAGAAAATGAATAAACAAATGATATATTAACGTAATTACAAAATATATAAATTCCAAAATTCCCTTAAAGGTGCTACCTAAGTATTATGACATCACTACACCAAAAGAACAACCCCAATGACAATGATTGTCACAGGTAAAGCACACATAATGATGAACGTAAGTTATAAATGGCACAATGTCTAAGAAGAAAAACCCTATCAAGTAAATTTGGCTATATATATATATATATATATATATATATATATATATATATATATATATATATATATATATATATATATATATATATATATATATATATATATATATATATATATATATATATATATATATGTGTGTGTGTGTGTGTGTATGTGTGGCTCAAATAACTGAGGATATAATTATATTTAGATAAATTATCCTTAGATTATTGCATAAGATACTATGTTTAATTACAAGGTTAGCATCAGTGAAATGAATACAATTACACAAATATCCCAATAGCTACTAAAAATTTTGGATGTTAATGATGTCAACTACTTGTGGATCACTAGATTAATAATGGCACAACTAAAGTTGGATTTAAAGCAGAATTCTGAAATCCTGAAATCAAAATTAATCCAAAGCACTTGACTAATCACAAAGCTACACCAGTGGCTTAA
>SEYY01015918.1:0-2500 GCA_009176605.1 Armadillidium nasatum | reverse complement strand
ATATATATATTATATATATATATATTTTATATTATATATATATATATATATATATATATATATATATATATATATATATATATATATATATATATATATAATATATATATTATAATATATATATATATATATATATATATATATATAATATATATATATATATATATATATATATATATATATATATATATATAATATATATATATATATATATATATATATTATAGTTGTGAGTGTGTGTGCGTGTGTATAATCAGTTTTCAAAAGTTTTGTAATGAAGGTACAAAAGAATAAACTACATAAAATTTAGCAAAAATGTTCGAGAACTTCAACTTTAATCAAGTGAATCACAAATGCTACGTTGACTGTACGAACAAGCCTTGAAAATAGTAAATTTAATTTTCATTTGATGAAGACAGGAAAATCTGGTGTTAAAGGCGTCTATCTTCAAGACAATTTCTTAGTATATACAAACGATTCATGATTTTATCACCAGAAAAGAGCTTCTTCAATTATCTTTAACGGTTTTGAGTTCCACAGGAGACGTAAAGCTAATTTTTACAAATTATTCTCTGAGAGAAACTCAAAATCACTTCTGGGAATTGTGTCTTTGTTTTCTTGGTTTGTTTGTCTCTGAGATTTGAATGTTCACGAACGACGCAGAACAAGTTTGAGAAATATTAAAGCAATAAGGAGTATGGATACATTTAAGTTCTCTCAATTTTCTTTTAAACCTCATGAGAAACAAAATATGTGAGAGAGAGAGAGAGAAAGAGAAAGAAAGAGAGAGAGAGAGAGAGAGAGAGAGAGAGAGAGAGAGTGAGAGAGAGAGAGAGAGTAAAAAAAATGGAAAAATAAAAAAAAAAAAAAAAAAAAAAAAAAAAAAAAAAAAAAAAAAAAAAAAAAAAAAAAAAAAAAAAAAAAAAAAAAAAAAAAAAAAAAAAAAAATATATATATATATATATATATATATATATATATATATATATATATATTATATATAAATATATAATATATATATATATATATATATATATATATACCTCCCTCCATCGAAATCTATCCATCTCTCTGTGACCTTCTGATTTCCTTTCCGGTCTTTATATTTCAGCAGCTACAGAGGGTCATCTTTCTTCATTTAAACCTATAAATAGTAGTGTTCCTCAGGGATATGTCCTATCATCAACTCTTTTTCTATTCTCTTTCTACTTAAAAAAACTTACCTATAATCTTTCTGCTATTTCAAATTAATTCAGAGAAAACATGGTCGTTTTCAATCCTTCAAAAACCCATTCTTCTATCTCTCTACTCGAATCATTCCACACAACTGTGAAATCTTCTTCGAAAACGCAACTCAAACCTTCCTCAGTCCTTAATATTCACGGTATTTCTTTTGTTCGCGATTTTTCTTAGAAAGATTTCATTTCTTCTCTTTTTAAACGATCTTCTAAAAAGTTGAGCATTCTAAGGGGCCTTCGATTTTATTCTCACCACACCAGTAAGCTTCCATTTTATTGGGGTGTTGTTTGCCCCCTGTATGAAGTACACTTTACACATCTGGAGTGGTTCCAATCATACAGCTCTCCTTGAAAAGGTGGATTCTAGGCTTTTTCGTCTTATCAACTCTTCCGCTCGCGCAAACTCTTTCCAATCTCTTTCTACTCCGTCAATTGTTGAGTCACTCTCTCTATACTATTGCTATTACAATGAAGACTGCCCTTTTGACACTCTCCCTTCGCATACCTCTTCCAATGAGAATGGCTTGGGGGATACGCTTTTCTGCAGTCTCATTCTTTCTCTGTCCAACTCTTCGACCCCAGACTTAACCTTTATGCTCAATCTTATTTGTACTTAACCGATGAAGGTTTTAACACACTCGCTTTATTTATTTCCAATATCAGAATCTCATTGGATTAATGATTGACATGACACGTGTATTCTGATAACCATCCAATTCTGGTGGAATTTGGTAGACCACTGGTCTTTGCTCACCGGGAATTATATTATTATAATTATATATATATATATATATATATATATATATATAAATATATATATATATATAATAATATATATATATAAATAAATATATAATGTGCACTTTTATCTATACGTTATTCATACCACTATAAATATTTCTCCTGAGAAAAGAAAACCAAAACCTGTCAAACTAAAAAGTCCCGCAGGAATCGATACTCTAATATTTCAGCCATTTCCAACTCTCACTTAATATCTACTCAATTTATATATATTATAGTATATATATATATATATATATATATATATATATATATATATATATATATATTATATATATATATATATATATATATATATATATATATTATATATATATATATATATATATATATATATATATATATATATATATATATATATATATTATATATATATATATATATATATATATATATATATATATATATATATATATATATATATAATATATATATATATATATATTATATATATATATATA
>SEYY01015916.1:0-13894 GCA_009176605.1 Armadillidium nasatum | reverse complement strand
CATAAAAATTCCCTTTTTCTTGTATGCTTTAGAGAAATTTCTCCTTCTCTTTTTCTTTACCTCCTCAATAAATAAACATTACTATAAATATATAATATAAACATGCAATAAAAAAAAATTATATAAATAAATTTACCCTTATTTCAAAGGTAAAGGAACCTTCTAAAAATGAGAAGTTAGGTAGACAGAAAGAAGAGAGAGGGGTAAAAATAATAAAGAATTATAGTAGACAGTATCGTGAGATTAGACAGAAAGAAGAGAGAGAGGTAAAAATAATAATGAATTATAGTAAGACAGTATCGTGAGATTAGAAGGAAAAAATATTTAATTTTACTTTAATACTGAGAAAAAAAAATTATTTGACAGAAAACGATAATTAATCGTTCATATGAGCCACACCAAATTTAATCGATACGAATACCAAATAACATTTACCGATTTAGATTAAAAAAGGTTAATAGTGATGTCGATTATGATCCAATATCAAAAAGATACATAATGGTCAGATTTCAGATAATATCAATAACCTTTAAAATAACAATATTTAGCATAATAAAATTAGATACAAATGAACAAGGGAAGAAGTAACATATCCAGTTTGTAACTTGATATGACTTCTAAGACCAGCGATTTTATTATTAAAAACATGACTTCCAAGACCATAATTAAACAATGAAATAACAATGAGAGACATAGTTATAAATAATCAAAATTTTATTTCTGAATCAATTATGTAAATGGGTAACAAAGTTTCAACACTCTTCATAAATGATTATTTTCAGAAATGTTAAAAAGGAAATTCATATTTCTCACCTGATATTCCCCTGATACCCATTTTCGATGAATTTTTGATCGGATTGGAGCATCTAAATTCGCATGGTATGGGGCTACCCTTATACCAGCATTTTTCAGATCTTTAGCTAATTCCTCTGTGTCTTTAATCGTCATGGTGTATATAATGCCAGACTGATTTTTAAAATCATTTTTGAGAAGCTTTGACAATACGTCAATGAACTCTTTCTGTACTGGTGGTTTTGATCTAACCTAAAATACAGAACTGTAATGTACAATATATAACATTAAATACCTCGACCAGTAAGAAAGTTTTCAATGCATTTTAAAACTGTTAAAACAGGATTATGAATACTTATTCAAAAGTATAAAATTAAATTAATCAAAATACAAAAACAGGAAAATAAAATTTCTATATAAAAAAACAAAAATGAAGCAATTAATTTACAAACCTCATAGAATAAATTCGGTCTATTGAAAGACGCTTTTAATATCAAACATCCTTCAATTTTCAAAATTTTTTGTACATCTTTAATGACCCTGCTGGTGGCAGTGGCTGTCACGCCAAGTATTGGTGTTGCAGGAAACTGACGTTTCATAATACCCAAAAATTTATAATCTGTTAGCGAATATATATATATATATATATATATATATATATATATATATATATATATATATATATATATATATATATATATATATATATATATATATATATATATATATATATATATATATATATATATATATATATATAACCTACAGCTCCTTAAAATCTCATTCCAAGAAATATGACCCTCAATGTCCACCCCTCTCACAACCAACTCCATCCTGAAATTCACGCGGAAGAACAGACTCTGAACAGACAAGCCAGAGGCTGTTGGCCAACCTCCACTTAGATCATCATCCCTCCCTCCAAGAAAGTAAACACAAGTTTAAACGCGCCCCAAACCATTACTGCCATAAAAGCTCATTTCTTTTTAGCGAGACTATTCGCTACCTATTAGTGGAATGCCCTCCCCTCGCAATTTACATTAACGTTTCCACTCTTGGAGATCTTTGATTCCATCCAGTCAGCTGCTATTGTAACATTCCATCGTGCCTATCTCCTCACTTAGGAGAAGAGATTCACAAAGTAAGTAAATAAGTAATTGCATGTATTAGTGATATACCTAGTTCACTTTTTTTGCCCGAGTTCGAGTCCAGGTATTGCAGATTTTTTGTATTAAAAGGATAATAAATTATTGTATCGATTTTTTGTGGACAGTAATGAAAGATACCGTAATAATAATAATAATAATAATAATTCTCAGTTTGTCTACATCTAAATCTCCCTGGAAGGGCTTTCACCCTGTCAGAGTGACCAGCATATTTCGCCATCTGCCCTTAAAAGTCCCTCTTCTTGAGTGCTCTAAAAGATAATTTTTTTTCGGCTCGCTGGATTCAGTGCCTAATCCAAATTCTTCTCTTCTCAATGTTCCATTTTCTTTTCCCCTCTTTTTTTAAGGACGTCCACTCACAAAACCAGGGAATTAGACTAACTGCTAGAGAACTCCGTTGTAGAAAAGAGAATTTCTTGGAAACTGAAGCTTTTAATGTCATTAACTATAAATTAATATGTATGTGCCTAAATATATAGTGCAAGAGCAAAAAGTTTCAAAATTTGATTAACAAAATTGTTTTACTAAATATTTTATCTAAGTTTTTTCTTACATCGTGATTTATACATTCTGTGAAAATTTAACTTGCCTCAAATAATTGCTTTTATCCCTTAACTCAAAAGCAATTCAGCGCTATAATATTTCAAAAGAATTTTTGAGGGAAAATCCATTTTATTCAAATTTTTAACTGTAATGCCAATGTTAAGGTTCGTCAAATCTTAGCCATCTCCAAACTGAAAGCGAATGCGAGAGTTAAAGTACACACCAAAGTGCGAAGGAGCGCCCAACTAGGCGTCTGCGCAGTCAGCATGAGCGACCACGTAAACAAATTATATTTCATTTTCTTTTTTTTTAAGTTAGAGGGAAGAAACTTTTCTAGGCGGTATATACCTTGGATCATCAAATGGGATCGAACCGGAGCCTTCAAGAGCGTGTCACTCTACCGTTTGTGACACGGTAGATCATTTAAAGGAGCATCAGCAAAATATTACAAGCAAATTTGCTTTTCTTAATTTTTTAAAACAAAATTTGATGGAACTATTTCTAAATCTTTACATTTTCATCATCTTGGAAAAATTAAGTTAACAGGACGTCCTTTCATAATATACACTTTTATGTAACAGAATTGTTGCACCAATTAGGCTAGTTACACATTTTAATATAACATATTAATATTAATATAACATTTAAAATATGTAGGTTCTGTACATGCTAAATTTATATAAATATTCAATTACATGATTAGCAATAAAACGGCAAGAAAAAAAATGCTTGCAAAAACATTTCAAACATGCTACTTCTTGCTGGACTCTTTGGTCGATTCCCGGGTACATATATATATATATATATATATATATATATATATATATATATATATATATATATATATATATATATATATATATATATATATATATATATATATATATATATATATATATATATATATATATATATATATATATATATATATCTTTTCACCACATTTTTATAAGCCGAAATTTTCAATTTTAATAGACAATACCCGATTTAAGCTAAAATGTGTGGTAATAATAACATTGCCTGTACAGGTTGAGATACTCAAGCTTTTAAAAGTCATTGGACAGTTTGAAAATATGGCACAACTCGCGGGCGCATACTAGGAACGTTTTATACTGAGATATGGCTGCGCTCATGCGGCCAACTATGTGGACTTTTTTTTTTTTTTTTTTTGACACAGTTTACATTAAATAATACTAGTATTTCCCTAAGTCTTCCAAGATTAATATTGTGGAACAAGGTTCTTTAACTATTTTTTGTACTTTTTAGCTTTTTAACAGTAGTAGTTTCTACAATCCCTCCCCCCAAAAAAAACTATCTAGATTAAACCAAAACTCAATGAATATGTTCATAGTTTTTTTTATTTTTTAATACCTGGTCTGAAGTCATGTCCCCAATGTGAACAACAATGAACTTCATCAATAGCCAGTCTTGCAAATCTTCCCATTTCATACATTTTCTGAAGTTTTGTCATAAAGCGTTTACTTTTAGAAAGTTTTTCTGGAGTGACATAGAGAATTTTAAGTGGGCCCTTCGCATCAACCATAGCCTATGAATTAAAGGAAAACAAACTTCTGAAATCGACCCTGTAAAGTTAAACAATATATTTCAAGAAATTTCATTTCATATTTAAAAACCTAAATAATTTTATGAAAACAACTTAAACAAATCTAATTCCTACAGGAGTAAATTTAAACAGAGAACGGGTTCATGTAAATGAGGTGTTTATATTATATTACAAAACATTAAAATTTAAAAATTTTAAATGCAGATTGTAAGTTTACAAAAGAACTTTTACAAAAAACTTACATTGTGTATCCAATTAACATCCTCTTTCGACGAAGTTGCCGAAAGCATTTTAGCAGGAATGTTTAGCTTTTCAAGAGCCATGATTTGGTCTTCCATCAATGACAGCAAGGGAGAAACTACTAACGTAACACCTTAAAAAGAAATTATTAGAAACTATTCCTGGAACGTACTCTTACATCAATGAAATATTAATCATAAAAGTTTATATAATAAAATGTAAATCTTAATTTGAATAAATACACAGTGAAAGAAATAATAAATAACTTTTGCTCAATGAAAATATAATAATAAAAAACATTCAAAATGTTTCACCTTTTGAAATAAGAGCTGGGAGCTGATAGCAAAGTGACTTGCCACCTCCAGTTGGCATTATTAAGATACAGTCTGTTCCTGAGAGTGTACAATTCATTGCAGGCAACTGATAAGGTCTTAAGGAATTAATTTTAAAAGTATTTTTCAAACACGTGTCCAAATCTGATGAGAAACTATACTCTGAAAGGGAATTTTTTTTCCTTTAACAATCAAAAGGTAATGCCATAATTTATTTATATATATATATATATATATATATATATATATATATATATATATATATATATATATATATATATATATATATAATATATATATATATATATATATATATATATATATATATATATATATATATATATATATATATATATATATATATATATATATATATATATATATATATATATATATATATATATATATATATATATATATATATATAATTAGTGATGGCATCCGCATCAGCGGAGCATCATCAAAATTAACATTAGCACTTGGAAAAATTCTACATTCATATTTGCATCTGCTAATGAAAGAGAATGACAAAATCCATCACTAATTTTATATAAATATTATATATATTTATATATATATATATATATATATATATATATATATATATATATATATATATATATATATATAATATATATATATATATATATATATTTCACCAACATTCCCGGATATTTGAATTCATCTCCGTACTCAAGTTTCCTACTCACCACTTCTACACTTCCCCATTCCTCCTTCCACATCCCCACCTTCAATCCACATAACTTTTCGCTGGATTGACTTTCAATCTCATGTTTGCACATTTCCTCTCAAACTCTCTCACCAGTATTCTCAACTTTTCTTCAGATTTTGCCACCACAGCTGCATCATCTGCAAAAAGGAAAATGTTTACATCCCATTCACCCTCAATATTTCTCAACCAAATACCCTTCCCTTCTCTCTCCATTTCCCTAACTACACCATCCATCAAAAGATTAAAAAACCATGGCAACATTGTACACCTGTCTCAATCCCACTTCTATGCTAAACCAATCCGAAAGTTCCCTCTTCTAAATATATATATATATATATATATATATATATATATTATATATATATATATATATATATATATATATATATATATTATATATATATATATATATATATATATTAGGGATGGAGTAAAGTATCGGTATCAGTATCGGCAAGTATCGGCATATGAGTATCAGTAAAAGGGAGAGTCAAAAAAGTTATTTGTTTTGAACTATTTTTCTAGTTTTCGTTTTATCATCAGTAGTACTGATGATCATTACACAATCAGTTATTTATTTAAATTATTTGTTTTATGTTCATTCTATGTCTTTGTTAAATGGAAAGATGTTATTAATTATTTTTATTTTTCAGAATATTGATTTTTATTATTTTTGAATTTATATGTTTTACATTCAAATATTAGGCCTCCACCAATAGGGAATTAAATTGTTCATACAAGGAAAAAGCCTTCAATAAGGCTTCCAGTATCGGGACTTAATTATACAGAATCCAGTCCTGGGTATCTTACTTGTTAGACCATTACAACCTGTGGACGTCTAATTCTGGTTGTCGACCATTCCAGCTTTGTATCATTACCAGATCTCCAACGGTAAATTATCCATTCAGTATCTTGTAGTATTGAAGAAGAAACCAAGATACTATACCCAATTCAGAAATTAAACAAGGAAAGGAAGAGAGAAGCCATCTACAATTACCAAATTAGATAAGCTAAAAATATTATATAATCTTCTTCCAACCCCTGTATTTCATCACTAACCACTCCACTTAAGAGGAAAATACTTCTCCTATTTTAAGTATTAACTGACACAGCAAGTTGTTGCCAATCCCCAACCCTATCCCATTAATAGAGGTTAAATACCAGACATTCCTTAATAAACAAGAGTGTAAAATTAATAATAAAAAGAGATAAACTATAAAATTTTGGTCTGTTTAAATATAATTTAATTTAATAAAAGTTAAACTTATTCATTTTAATAAATTTTCTTTGTTTGATTAGCAATTCATCATTAAGTAAATGTAATATCAGTAAACATTTCTTTTACTATCCCTCATCCCTTATACTTTAGTTAAATTGTTTGATTGATAATAAAACTAGGTTCGTTAAAGTTAATTGACTAGTGCAAATAGTGTCCCATATAAACACGCAAAGCTTGTGATAGGTTGGCCCCTTTTTCATGGCTGACGGATTTGAATGTAATATATAGGTGTTCCATCAAATCTTGGGTCATTTTCAAAAAGTCCTGTGTAGGCAGGTTAGTTCATTCACAAGTTCTAGCTCTCCCTAACATCGGTATCAGCCTTTACAGTATCGGTATAGGTATTTTTTTTTTGACAGGAATAAAGTATTAGTATCGGTAGTAGTATCGGCATATTTTTAGGGATCAGGTATTGGGGAATTTTTAGGTATTGTATCGGTAAAAAAATATATATATATATATATATATATATATATATATATATATATATATATATATATATATATATATATATATATATATATATATATATATATATATATATATATATATATATATATATATATATATAAATCACCTTTTTTATTCCAGTCTATTTGAGCAAGAGCTGTTGATTTATCTTCAAGTATTTTGTTTTTAATTTGTTCTTTCAGACGATATAATTCTTCTCTCTGACTTGAAAGTTTATTAATCTTAGAATTTATTTCTTGAATTTGTCTTTCTATATCTTCCAAAACATCATCTCCCATTTTGTAAGATTTTATCTTTATTTAAACCTATATTATTTATATTTATGTTTTTATATTGAAATTATCTCCGGAATAAGTATTATACTTTACAATATATTTGATTATCTCATTATACTGGATAAATTATTATTATTATCACTATATTTAATTATAATTCACTAAAAAATATTTTCTTAAAATTCTTGATTATTACCCTATTTAATGAACTTCATTCAACAAAACATATCATACATAGTTGATACAATTTGCTTTTGTTTTTAGAAAAAAATTAATTTCTCAAATATTTGTATATTTTGAGATACTTTAAATGCTGTTATGTAAGCTTAAAAATATGTTAACTGCAATGGGTAATTCAAGAAGTTCATTTGTGGCATTTTACAGTACACTATAGATTTAATTTTAAGTCCTTGTATAAAGTAAACTGAAAATTTCTATTGAAAGGTAATTTCATTTTCTAATTTAAAAACAGTTTAAAAGGGCAATATATATATATATATATATATATATATATATATATATATATATATATATATATATATATATATATATATATATATATATATATATATATATATATATATATAATCCAAAGGAGGGTGCTTGGAAATCCTACTGGGACTACATTGGCATTCTGCTTGGGTGCTCCTGGGTTACAGAGAGCAACCAACCAATGTCAAGCAATGCCAACATGGCACAACTATTACAACAATTATATATATATATATATATATATATATATATATATATATATATATATATATATATATATATATATATATATATATATATATATATATATACAGTGGAACTCCAATATTCGTCCCCTCCAGTATTCGTCTTTTCTGATATTCACCCTGTAATTTTTTTTCCGATATTCGTCGAAAAATCAATATTCGTCCTACCTACCTACGAAAGCCTATAACCTTAAAAATAAAAACTCTTAATAACAATCATTGTTTTTCTCATCCAAAAGGTAAATTTCTTTTTAAAATTTTTTGTGTTTAGCGTTTATGTAGGCCTACACAGTGCGTATTACGTATTATTTATGGCAGTACGCTGTTTAATATGTACTGTAGTTAAATTGTACAGTGTTTGAAATGATTTCGATCGATCGATTCTAGATTGAATTTTTTTTTTTTTGTTAAAGAATAGATAGGCAAAATTGGAGGCTGGGAACGAATTAATCCATTTTTAGTTAATTCCTATTGGAAAAAATTATTCGATATTCGTCTTTTTCGATATTCGTCATCCCCTCAGGAACGGATTAATGACGAATATTGGAGTTCCACTGTATATATATATATATATATATATATATATATTGTAATGGGGGCTCATTACAAGAAAAATGGAGAAACAACGTTCAAGCTTACCAAGTTGAATAACTCCACCTTTCTTCAGGAATTTCGTATTAACGTGTGAATACAGAGTACGAAAGGTCCTGTGAATGTCTATCCCCGTCTGTTTCAACTTCCCAAGAGGGGCGAGTTCAGCTGCTGAGTAATAATATAAACAACTTAATTAAATAATGATAAATTCTTCAAAATATGATAGTAACTCTTAAATAAAATACTCACTCAAGACTGATGATTTAGGTATTTAGACCAGACAATTATTAATTCTTCAAAAAGGGGACAACAAATAAACCTTTTTCTTATGTATTAATATATTAAATATAACACATTACAATAATAAATACTCTATTCTTAATTATATTTACAAGCCTATCTAACTAAGGAAGCTCCCTCTAAAAATGATAAATTGTTTAAATGATAAAATACCTAACAAAAAAAATGACTAAACATAAAATTAACTTTTAATTCTTAGACAATTATAAAAACACTTTTAATTTATAACTGTACAAAATAATACAAAAACCTAGCCAACAAATAAATAATCAAAATCAATGTAAGACAAATAATAATAATAATCATAAATTATAAATTAAAGATAAAGACCAGTTGTTTTACCTTTGGGTTGGACATCTTATCCTCAATAGGAACACTTGACTCTTCCACAAAGGGGATGAATCGATACCTCTCTTCCCTACTGGGTAATGCACAATATCTGGTATTTTCCAAATCAAATATGGTGGTGAAGTCTTCAGAAAAATTACAGGAACTTCGATGTTGATTCCTTTGACTGGTCAACTGAAACCCTTTTAATAAAAGAATAAAAATGGAAAATTAAACATAAATCCCCCCTTTTGTATGATTAAACTGTAGTAAATTTAGATTATTATACTTAAATGAATCTTATCAATTAATTTATTTCAAAACTTTAAATTAAACTATGAGATTTAGATTAAAGAATTTTATCAATTACTCTATTTTTAAACTTTAAATTTACTCCATTATTACTATTAACTTTTAAATCAGCAAACTCTTAATATTATTTTAAACTTATACAATAATGATTATAAAACTTCTTACTCTTTTTGTTCATCAACAACAGTATAATCACAACTTACCCAGGGTTGGGGGGGTATAAGGTCCAAAAGTTGGTATCTGTTTTCAGAAATAATTACAATATCTTCCAAATTTCCTTTTATAACTTGTTAATATCGTTTCTTCCAAAATAATTAAACAAAATATTTACTTTATATTAATACTTTCTAGGGAAAGATATAAAAGAAACGTAACTTCACTTCAATCCTCCCCACCCGTCAACTTGCGTTGACGCACCTTTTCTTTATTTAATGACCATATAAATAAAATTCCATTCCAGAAAATAAATCTTTCTTCTTCAAAACAACAAACAAAAAACAATCTTCCTTTAAAAACAAAAATACTTTCTTTTCTTTCAAAAAACTTTATCAAAAAAATATAATTAACTAAAACTTTCTTTTACTTTTTCTTCTTTTTTTATTTTTCAATTTAGGAACTTGGATAAGCTCAAAAACCTATATATTTTTTTCTTTCTTTTTTTTCAATATATATACATATGTATTAAATTTTCCTTCAATTTAATTTTTGTTTCTTTTTCTTTCCAATAAATAGGGGAATACCAAAGGTAAATCCTGACATTTTCCTCTTGATCGAGTTTGCGGAATTCTTTCACCAACCTCTATTTGTCTCTCAACTCCATGAATCATGGGTGGTTCTTCTGGTTCAAAGCCCTCAAAGGAACCACTATTTTGATAAGTTATACGTATATTCTCTTGTTCATTTTCAAGTACTCCATCTTTTTCAACTCCTTCGGGCCTCAATAGGGGTGTCGAATATCTATTTGGATCCAATAAGTTAAAAGTTATTTGGTAATGATTCTCTCTCTACTATATAAGATGACAAAATCCTGGCTTGGGTTAACTCCCATCGTCTCTCAGCTTCATCTAACAAATCAGAGGTATCCCATAATAAGAATGAATTTATCTCTTCTTCCTCCTCGGTGACTACTATCTCGGGATCTTCTTGGGATAAACCTTCTCTGACTACAGTTATTAATTGGGCTTGTACTTGATTAAGACGGAACAAAGTTTCTTTTACTTGTTCTAATTTTTGTACATCAACCTCGAAACCCTCAAAGAACCCTTCTTCATCATCCTCCCCCTCTGGATTAGCGAAACTTTGCTGGGGTTGTTCTTCATTTTCCTCCACTACCAAGATTCGGACTCTTCTCGGATGTTCAGCTTGTCTTTCTTCATCTAATTTCATAATGTCCCGAAATTCGAACTCATTTCTTAAATATTCTGGGGGCAACTTCCATTTTCTTAATTGTCTATGATGGACACGATATTGTCTACCAAGGTGGTCGGCTTCTATTATGTATGTAACCCTATTTGGGTGTACTTGTATGATTTTATAAGGTCCATAATATCGAGGTCTGAACTTATTTCACATGGTGAGATCCCCAGGGAAATGAACTTTGAGTCCCACCATTTGACCCAATTCATAAGGCTCAAATCTTTGGTGTCCTTCTTCCCATTTCTCGTCTACTCGGGGTAACGGTAACCCAGTGTGCAAAACATGGGCCCTTTTTAAGATGTTCTCACAGGGTGTCAAATTCGTCTCAGAATGAGTTGTATGATTGTAAATTAAAATTACTTGGTGAAAGATCTTCATCCCAAGATGTTGGGTGTTTGATGGACATCCTTAAATATTGGCTTAATGTTCTATTGACTCTTTCCACTGCACCATTTGAAGCGGGTGTATATGGGGTTGTTAGTATATGTTTAATCCCCTGAGTCCTCAGTAAGTCTTCAAACTCTGGTCCTATAAATTCTCTCCCATTATCACTTAACAAGCGTTCAGGAAGCTTAGGGAGGAAGGGCAAGATGTTATTTTTCAAGGCTGAAGTTCACTGTTAAACTTTGCTTATTTCTTAAGGGGATTGCCGAGACCCATTTCGTGAAATGATCCACCATGACTAATGCATATTGGTTTCCTTTAGATGATTTAGGAAACTGGATCAAATCTACCGCAACCAACTCAAAAGGTGTTGATGTAGCTATTTTCAATACAGGCGGTGCATAAATGATGTTGGAAATTTTATACGCCTGACATTTGTAACAGGTGGATGTTATATCTGCACAAATGGTGTTAATTTTCGGATGCCAGATTCTTTGGATTAAGAGAGAATATAATTTGTGTTTCCCTACATGGGCAAAGTTCACATGTGTCTGAATGGCAATTTTTGTCAAATAAGTGTCAGGTACCACCAACGCAAATTCACCTGTTAACATTTCCCGATATAATCGACCATCCCTTAAGTACAAATACTTATGGGATCGTGCAAATGGTCTTAAAATTCCTACAAATGGTAAATTTCTGATTATGGCCCGTTTTAATCTTATTAATACTGGATCATGGTCCTGAATAAGATCCACTTCCGTATCTTCTATTCCGAGTGGGTTTATAATATCGTCATCCTCATTTCCTACAACATGATATATACGAATTGTTTGTTTCACCTCCCCACCAGTCTGTTGTTCTCTTCCCTCTTTTGGTGTTTTTACTTCCGATGCCGAACTTTGGTTCTCTTCCATCGACTCATTTAAGAGATCAAACTCTTGAAACTCTCCAGATTTAATCATTTTGGTGGCACTTATTGTTTCTTCTTTCCCAGAGTTCATTAGTACCAACAGATTATAATGGACTCCTCCCAAGCACAAAAGATGACAAGGATTACCTTCCGTAGAATCTCCATAACGCAAGGGCTTCACATCTCCATAATACACATAAACTTTGATCTTTTTAATATTTGCAAATGCCTGTATTGCCTGCGTGATTGGGAACTGTCCCACATTCTTCATCAGTTGTAATCTTTTGGTAATTTGTTTTGCATTCTTTCCCGTTGGCAAACCATACTTCACTCTATTTTCCATAAGCTCATGAATTACCTCTTCTCGTATTGCTTGGTGTTGTTCTTTCGAGCCACATAACCAAGTTGAAAAAGCTTGGAATAATGAATCACCTCCGCCAGGCATTTGGATTTCAGAAAAACCTTTAGGAAGGCAATGTCCAAGTATGACCTCATGATCTTCTTCATTCCCCCTCATGGGTGCTCTTGACAAAACATCGGCCACCACATTGTTTTTCCCGGGTATATATTTCAACTCATAATCAATGTCATTTAGTTCTTCCAAAGTTCGAGCCACACGCGCATTCACCAAAGGCATATTATAGAGGAACAACAAGGGGCTTATGATCTGTGTGGATGATGACTTGAATACCACACAAGAAGGGTTTTAATGATCTTACTGCCCACCTGATGGCGGCTATTTCCTTTTCGGTTGTACTATATCGTTGTTCTGCTTTCGAGAAAGTGGTGGAAGATGAAGGCTATGGGTAATTCCTTTCCCTGTTGGTCTTGAGCCAAACAAGCTCCTGCTCCTACATCCGAAGCGTCCACGTACAACTTCAATGGTTGGAGCTCCTTCTGAGCGATCAGGATAAGTCAAAATTGGTGGTTCAATTAAAGTCTTCTTCAAGGTCTCAAATGCCTCATTACACTTCTCAGTCCATTTCAAGGTTTTTCCTCCCAATAATTCAAAAAGAGGCTTGGCAGCTATTACTGAACAATGTGGGATATGCCTCCTATAGAAATTTATCATTCCTAAAAACTGTCTTAATTGACGAATGGTCTTGGGGGTTGGAAATTTCATTATACCCTGTAAACTTTCATCCAAGGGAACCATCCCATTTTCTGAAACTTTGTGCCCCAAGTATTGAACTTCTTTCCTTAATAGGTATGTTTTAGTGGGTTTTATTTTGAACCCTGTTTCTTCAAAAGCTTTCAAGACTTTTTCCAATATTTCAAGATGTTTCTCAAAAGTTTCACTTATAATAAGTACGTCATCCAAATATACCATGCATTCGCTCCATGGGATATGGGACAAAGCGAATCGCATCCCGCGTTGAAATGTAGCTGGTCCGTTTTTGACCCCAAAGGGCATTCGTAAGAACTCCCAGTGGGATAATGGGGTAGTAAAAGCTGTTTTCTCAATGCTATTCTCTTCCATCTCTACTTGGTAATAACCTTTAACCAGATCTATGGTGGT
>SEYY01015915.1:10000-14192 GCA_009176605.1 Armadillidium nasatum | reverse complement strand
GGAGTTCGAGAGGCAAAAGGGATGATGACTGTCTCGTTGTTCGTTGGTTGCTGTTGTTGTCGTTGTCGTTTCCTCGCAAGCACAAAGACCAACTACAAAAGAGGAGCGGCAGCGGCAGAAGCATCATCATCAGCAGCAGCGGCAAAAGTAGTAGTTCCTTTTCGACCCCAGTCTGGCTTTCGTCCCGAAGTAACCGAGATTAGGTCTGCGCGGGTAGGTCCTTCGTTTGTGCATCGTCTCGGCGAAAGACCTATTTTCGCCAGGCTGAAAAGCGGTGAAAAAAGGGAAACCTGTTTTTAATAACGACTCGTGGTAGAGGATCACTTGGCTCGTGGGTCGACGAAGACCGTTGCAAAATGCGGAAATGACCGTTCAAGCAAGCGACGTCAAAGTCGACAGGTCGAACGCACATTGCGCCCGTTCCACAGCGAGAAGGCGGAAGAGGGTTCGTTGGATGGAGGTTGTTGAGCAGCAGCAAAAAGAGCTCTTTATTCCGATTATTACCTCCACAGCGCCCTCTCAGCGGGTTGCGCCTTCTTCTTTTTTTAAAAAAAAAATGAAAAAGCGCATACTCCTTCGCCTGTCTCGCGCCGGGGCGGGCACCCTTGATCAAGAGTCGGTAACCCAAATAATCAAGTTAAGTCAAGACCTCTGATTCGCTTCGTGTGTAGGGGAGCAAGTAGGCAAGGTTTCTAGCAGGCAAGAAAACGTTGGGGGGGGCCTAACAGCTCTCAGCCCCAGGACTGCCCGTCTGGCTGACCTGAAAGCGCCCTGATAGCGCGGCGTTTCAATTGTCATTCCTTTGTTCTTCTCGCGGGATGTTCGAGTACCCTGGACGTATTAGGCAAGGGATGTCTCGGCATCGGCACCTTTTGCGGCTAACATTTATGGGGGGGCAGGTTGAGTCCCGGTCGAAAGCCCTAACGACGGCGGTGCTGGCAAGGTCGGAGTGGGAACGGAGTAGGATTGTTGACTCTCTTTGCGTGTGCGACGCGCATTGTTGGTGCGTACACGAAGTACGTACGAACCAAAAGTTCGTACGTACGTGCGTGCTACGGGTCCTTTCCTGTATCATCTTCGTCTCCGACCCATGGTATCCGCTCCCGCTTTCGATCCCCTGTACCTTACCCTACAAAAAGTCCCAGACCTTCCAGATATTCGTCGGTACGTTCTTAGCCTTTTTACGGGAGCAAACTGGAGTAGTAGCGGTACTTAAACACTGCTGCTGGTCGCTGGATCTCTCGTATATAAGAGGCTGTTCGTCGAATGTTAGCCAAAATTGACAAGTGTCGGGCTCGAGCTCTCGTCCGTAGTGCGTCCTTCGGGAAAAGCGCTCGCGTAGGAGGCAGAGGCCTTGGGCGTTCGTAGGGACGATTAGGTTAAAGATATGCACGCATCCTGTCCCTGCGTCGCCTTAAGTACGTAGCGTTGAGGAACGAAAAGAGATAATGTAGTAAGAAGGGGAGTAGTAAGAGAGCAAGCCCAAACCTCTTCTCGCTACCTTCTTTTTACGCAAGCTAATAATAAAACGTTCCTCGCGCGAAAAATCCTGGACGATCGCGATTCCTTACAGACATAAAAAGCCTCTGATCTTCTTACTTCGTCTTCGCCGTCGTCGACGTCATTGCCGCGTTTTGTCTAGCTAGCGGCGTTGGCGTAGGTGGCGGCGGGCGAAAAGAGGAATCGATCGCGAGAAGATGCATTTAAGAGCTTTCTCCGCGTTCATAAAGGGGAAGAAAAGAGGAATACGCGACAGTGTGGAACGTCTTCGGAACGGAAGCAGCAGCAGCAGCAGCAGTGTGGCGCCTGTTTTTGCTTGCTGTGCAAACTGCTCTCTCGTCTAGTAAAAATAACCGCTACTGAATAATAGTACCTTCCTTCAGCCTCACACCACGTTGAAAAGGAGGCAGGCAGTCAGGCAGGTTCGCTTTTATTTATTTTTTGGGGCGAAGATGGTGGCGTTGTCGTGTGGTGGTTGGTGAAGGGCGCCTCCAACCACATCAAAGTGTTTCCGTAATAACTCGGGCGTTTTCCACACACACACTCTCCTTCGGTAAACGGAGATAGAGTATCGCAAAAGTGGAAAATCCCGTCTCGCCACCACTAGTAACCTCATTCCCACAAACAAAAGCGGCTTGCTTCTTCCTCCTCCTCGCGGGTGAGCGCACAAAAAAGAAGGATACGTACGATAGTAGCGGGAAAAAAGATGGATGAGTAGTAGTAGAAGTAATTATAATAAAGTTCCTTTCCGATTTTGAACGTTCCCGCGCTAATGTCGCGTTCTCTTTGATTACTCCTCTTTAGCGGAGAACAACAACAAGCTTTTGTGCATGCTTATCGCTCGTCTATAAGGCGCTACTATAGCGTGATCAGAGGGGCATCGGGTGATGCGAACGGGCGCGAGTAGGTGCACCGGCTACGCCAACAGCAGCAGCTTCTTCCGCAATATGTTCTTCTTCTCGTTTTTGCTGCTGCGGTCGCTGCTGCTGACGCTGGGTGCATCGACTGGCGTCGACTGTTTCGTTAGCACACTGCCGCCCGCGTGCCTAAGCCGACCTTGTTTCAAGGGAGAGTACCCGCAGAACTTAAGCATATCAATAAGCGGAGGAAAAGAAACCAAAAGGGATTCCCCGAGTAAGGGCGACTGAAAAGGGAGGAGCCCAGCGCGTAGCCTGCAGGCACGCCCCACTAGATGGGTCACGGGCCTGCGAGGGATGCCGCGTATGGGAGGAATCGTGGGAGAGCTCGCGCGACCTGAAGTATTTATTGAATGTTGTCTCATTGCCCATAGAGGGTGTAAGGCCCGTAAGGTCGTCGCGTCGCGTCTCTCGCCGGTTCCTCTCGAGAGTCGGGTTGCTTGAAAATGCAGCCCTAAGTAGGTGGTAAACTCCATCTAAGGCTAAATATTCCCACGAGACCGATAGCGTACAAGTACCGCGAGGGAAAGTTGAAAAGAACTTTGAAGAGAGAGTTCAAAAGAGCGTGAAACTACCACGAGGTTAAAGCGAGTGAGCGTTCGTATCCGAACGGCTGGTATTCAACCTGCCCCGGACGTTGGCGGCGGAGGGTCGCAAAGCGTACTGAACGGATCTCCCTTGAGGCCGCGGAACTCGTTTCCCGGTCTCTCGAGGCGACCGGCGTTTCCTCCGTGCGCGCGGAAGGGGGGTGCTCTTCTGGCCGAAGTAGGGCGTCGCGGCCGTTCGAGAGGTGTCGATGACACGAGGGTCAGGGAAACCGCTTCTTTCAGTTTCGGATCGGCGTCGTTGTCGTCTTTCTAAGGCGGCGGCGGTAGCGCCCCCGGATCGCGGGATTAGCGGGGCCGCCTCGTTCCAGTCTGACGGCCTTTCGGACGGTGAAATCATGACAAAATCGCGCCTGCGACGGGGTCGGCGTCCTCTCCCTCTTCTCCTACGGAGAAGAGGCGAAGGCGCCCCCGATTAAACGTCCCGAGCGCGATACGCGGCGTAGGTTTACTGCGACAGCTTACTCGTCCCGTCTTGAAACACGGACCAAGAAGTCTAGAATATGCGCGAGTCAAAGGGTTGGCTAAACCCCAAGGCGAAACGAAAGTGAAAACGATTTTTTCTTCATAGGGCCGATCCGGTTCGGGGTGCGTTAGCGGGGAGTCTTTATCCCCCTTCGCGGTCGTTCCCCTTCTTCTTCGGCATCCTTTTCGCTGCTGCTGCTGCGCGCGTTTCGTGCGCGCGCTAGTAAGCGGGCGGGTAGGCGTGTCGTCGTGGTCGGGGCGCCGCGGAGGGTGGCTCCCTACCTTTCCCCTCGATTCGTCTTCCATAAAGTATGAGAACGGCGCAGGCTCGGGGCTCGCAGGCGACCTCCCTGCCGCTAAGGCTTAACCGTTCGCATCCTTCGTTCGGCGCGCTCGCATCATCGGTTGGTTCGTCGACGCTTCGTCGTCGTCGTCGCCTCGGCGTCGGCGTCAGCGTGGCTGAGGCCCCAGCCGTAACGTAAAAGCGTTCGTTCGAGGTCGTCGGTTCGCTGGCTAGGGACGAGCGGCGGGTTCTTTGAGCGCATATTTTAGTACCCGAAAGATGGTGATCTATGCTTGGCCAGGATGAAGCCAGAGGAAACTCTGGTGGAGGTCCGTAGCGATTCTGACGTGCAAATCGATCGTCGGAGCTGTGCATAGGGGCGAAAGACCTATCGAACCATCTAGTAGCTGGTTCCCTCCGAA
>SEYY01015915.1:0-5000 GCA_009176605.1 Armadillidium nasatum | reverse complement strand
CGTCTTTGGGAGAGAGGAGTGAGTGAGGGATGAGTTCCGATTGAACTGTATATATCTTTTAAAAAATAAGGAATGAGCGACACACTATTTATGGAAAGAGGTAGTACGCTGATCGGAGGTAAGCCCGAGCAGTACCTCTAGGAGTAAACCCTCTTAAGGAGGTAGTACGAGAAATTCCCCGAGTTTCGGGGTGTCCGAAAATTTGTTGGTAAAACTGGGGCGGTACACCTGACAGTGAGTCCTACACGAATATCGTAGGAGACGCATGGCATTCTTCCGTTTTGGCGAAAGTGAGACTTTAAAGAAAAGAAAGTTTCATTAGTGCATACTTTCGCCACCAGGTGGCGGGCTTGTTTCGTGGCGGACGAGTCATTTCCCTTACGACTGGTGCGTCGAGGGACTTCGCGCTAAGGGAAGGAGCAATCCCCGAAAGATCGCTGGCCTTACAAGAAATCCCGAGATGAGAACAAACGAGGCATTTGGGAGCTGGACGCCTGAGAAAGAAAAATTTCTCGTGTCATTAAGTGAGTTTCGATTACTCCCGCCGTTGACTCGACGAAATTTTCGTGGGGCGAGGGTCAGTTTTGAGAGGCCTCTCCCCACGTGAAGTGCGAAAATTTGGGAGTTTTCGCTACGGTCCTTTGCGGAATCGAGCCCTCTGTACTTTTGGAACGGGTTGGGGGGGACCCGTTCTGTAGGCGACTCGCAGAGGGTAGAGGCTGATAAACGAGGCATTTGGGAGCTGGATGCCTGAGAAAGAAAAATTTCTCGTGTCATTAAGTGAGTTTCGATTACTCCCGCCGTTGACTCGACGAAATTTTCGTGGGGCGAGGGTCAGTTTTGAGAGGCCTCTCCCCACGTGAAGTGCGAAAATTTGGGAGTTTTCGCTACGGTCCTTAGCGGAATCGAGCCCTCTGTACTTTTGGAACGGGTTGGGGGGGACCCGTTCTGTAGGCGACTCGCAGAGGGTAGAGGCTGATAAACGAGGCATTTGGGAGCTGGATGCCTGAGAAAGAAAAATTTCTCGTGTCATTAAGTGAGTTTCGATTACTCCCGCCGTTGACTCGACGAAATTTTCGTGGGGCGAGGGTCAGTTTTGAGAGGCCTCTCCCCACGTGAAGTGCGAAAATTTGGGAGTTTTCGCTACGGTCCTTAGCGGAATCGAGCCCTCTGTACTTTTGGAACGGGTTGGGGGGGACCCGTTCTGTAGGCGACTCGCAGAGGGTAGAGGCTGATAAACGAGGCATTTGGGAGCTGGATGCCTGAGAAAGAAAAATTTCTCGTGTCATTAAGTGAGTTTCGATTACTCCCGCCGTTGACTCGACGAAATTTTCGTGGGGCGAGGGTCAGTTTTGAGAGGCCTCTCCCCACGTGAAGTGCGAAAATTTGGGAGTTTTCGCTACGGTCCTTAGCGGAATCGAGCCCTCTGTACTTTTGGAACGGGTTGGGGGGGACCCGTTCTGTAGGCGACTCGCAGAGGGTAGAGGCTGATAAACGAGGCATTTGGGAGCTGGATGCCTGAGAAAGAAAAATTTCTCGTGTCATTAAGTGAGTTTCGATTACTCCCGCCGTTGACTCGACGAAATTTTCGTGGGGCGAGGGTCAGTTTTGAGAGGCCTCTCCCCACGTGAAGTGCGAAAATTTGGGAGTTTTTGCTACGGTCCTTAGCGGAATCGAGCCCTCTGTACTTTTGGAACGGGTTGGGGGGGACCCGTTCTGTAGGCGACTCGCAGAGGGTAGAGGCTGATAAACGAGGCATTTGGGAGCTGGATGCCTGAGAAAGAAAAAATTTCTCGTGTGTGTGGACTTAGAAAAAATTTTTGACTCCAAAAAATTTTCGTGGGGCGAGGGTCAGTTTTGAGAGGCATCTCCCCACGTGAAGTGCGAAAATTTTTGA
Source organism: Armadillidium nasatum (assembly GCA_009176605.1). Taxonomy (NCBI): domain Eukaryota; kingdom Metazoa; phylum Arthropoda; class Malacostraca; order Isopoda; family Armadillidiidae; genus Armadillidium; species Armadillidium nasatum. The sequence goes on along the minus strand of SEYY01015915.1, from coordinate 3,103 downwards.
GCTTTCGCTACGTTCCTTAGCGGAATCGAGCCCTCCGAAAATTTTTGGTCGGTCACCTGGGGACCCGTTTTCTAGGCGGCTCGCAGAGGGTAGAGGCTGATAAACGAGGCATTTGGGAGGTGGATGCCTGAGAAAGAAAAATTTCTCGTGTCATTAAGTGAGTTTCGATTACTCCCGCCGTTGACTCGACGAAATTTTCGTGGGGCGAGGGTCAGTTTTGAGAGGCCTCTCCCCACGTGAAGTGCGAAAATTTTTGAGCTTTCGCTACGTTCCTTAGCGGAATCGAGCCCTCTGAAAATTTTTGGTCGGTCACCTGGGGACCCGTTTTCTAGGCGGCTCGCAGAGGGTAGAGGCTGATAAACGAGGCATTTGGGAGCTGGATGCCTGAGAAAGAAAAAATTTCTCGTGTGTGTGGACTTAGAAAAAATTTTTGACTCCAAAAAATTTTCGTGGGGCGAGGGTCAGTTTTGAGAGGCATCTCCCCACGTGAAGTGCGAAAATTTTTGAGCTTTCGCTACGTTCCTTAGCGGAATCGAGCCCTCCGAAAATTTTTGGTCGGTCACCTGGGGACCCGTTTTCTAGGCGGCTCGCAGAGGGTAGAGGCTGATAAACGAGGCATTTGGGAGGTGGATGCCTGAGAAAGAAAAATTTCTCGTGTCATTAAGTGAGTTTCGATTACTCCCGCCGTTGACTCGACGAAATTTTCGTGGGGCGAGGGTCAGTTTTGAGAGGCCTCTCCCCACGTGAAGTGCGAAAATTTGGGAGTTTTCGCTACGGTCCTTAGCGGAATCGAGCCCTCTGAAAATTTTTGGAACGGGTTGGGGGGGACCCGTTCTGTAGGCGACTCGCAGAGGGTAGAGGCTGATAAACGAGGCATTTGGGAGCTGGATGCCTGAGAAAGAAAAATTTCTCGTGTCATTAAGTGAGTTTCGATTACTCCCGCCGTTGACTCGACGAAATTTTCGTGGGGCGAGGGTCAGTTTTGAGAGGCCTCTCCCCACGTGAAGTGCGAAAATTTGGGAGTTTTCGCTACGGTCCTTTGCGGAATCGAGCCCTCTGTACTTTTGGAACGGGTTGGGGGGGACCCGTTCTGTAGGCGACTCGCAGAGGGTAGAGGCTGATAAACGAGGCATTTGGGAGCTGGATGCCTGAGAAAGAAAAATTTCTCGTGTCATTAAGTGAGTTTCGATTACTCCCGCCGTTGACTCGACGAAATTTTCGTGGGGCGAGGGTCAGTTTTGAGAGGCCTCTCCCCACGTGAAGTGCGAAAATTTGGGAGTTTTCGCTACGGTCCTTAGCGGAATCGAGCCCTCTGTACTTTTGGAACGGGTTGGGGGGGACCCGTTCTGTAGGCGACTCGCAGAGGGTAGAGGCTGATAAACGAGGCATTTGGGAGCTGGATGCCTGAGAAAGAAAAAATTTCTCGTGTCATTAAGTGAGTTTCGATTACTCCCGCCGTTGACTCGACGAAATTTTCGTGGGGCGAGGGTCAGTTTTGAGAGGCCTCTCCCCACGTGAAGTGCGAAAATTTGGGAGTTTTCGCTACGGTCCTTAGCGGAATCGAGCCCTCTGTACTTTTGGAACGGGTTGGGGGGGACCCGTTCTGTAGGCGACTCGCAGAGGGTAGAGGCTGATAAACGAGGCATTTGGGAGCTGGATGCCTGAGAAAGAAAAATTTCTCGTGTCATTAAGTGAGTTTCGATTACTCCCGCCGTTGACTCGACGAAATTTTCGTGGGGCGAGGGTCAGTTTTGAGAGGCCTCTCCCCACGTGAAGTGCGAAAATTTGGGAGTTTTTGCTACGGTCCTTAGCGGAATCGAGCCCTCTGTACTTTTGGAACGGGTTGGGGGGGACCCGTTCTGTAGGCGACTCGCAGAGGGTAGAGGCTGATAAACGAGGCATTTGGGAGCTGGATGCCTGAGAAAGAAAAAATTTCTCGTGTGTGTGGACTTAGAAAAAATTTTTGACTCCAAAAAATTTTCGTGGGGCGAGGGTCAGTTTTGAGAGGCATCTCCCCACGTGAAGTGCGAAAATTTTTGAGCTTTCGCTACGTTCCTTAGCGGAATCGAGCCCTCCGAAAATTTTTGGTCGGTCACCTGGGGACCCGTTTTCTAGGCGGCTCGCAGAGGGTAGAGGCTGATAAACGAGGCATTTGGGAGGTGGATGCCTGAGAAAGAAAAATTTCTCGTGTGTGTGGACTTAGAAAAAATTTTTGACTCCAAAAAATTTTCGTGGGGCGAGGGTCAGTTTTGAGAGGTCATCTCCCCACGTGAAGTGCGAAAATTTTTGAGCTTTCGCTACGTTCCTTAGCGGAATCGAGCCCTCCGAAAATTTTTGGTCGGTCACCTGGGGACCCGTTTTCTAGGCGGCTCGCAGAGGGTAGAGGCTGATAAACGAGGCATTTGGGAGGTGGATGCCTGAGAAAGAAAAATTTCTCGTGTGTGGACTTAGAAAAAATTTTTGACTCCAAAAAATTTTCGTGGGGCGAGGGTCAGTTTTGAGAGGTCCCTCCCCACGTGAAGTGCGAAAATTTTTGAGCTTTCGCTACGTTCCTTAGCGGAATCGAGCCCTCCGAAAATTTTTGGTCGGTCACCTGGGGACCCGTTTTCTAGGCGGCTCGCAGAGGGTAGAGGCTGATAAACGAGGCGGATTCCTGAGAAGAAAAAAAAATTTCTCGTGTGGACTTAGAAAAAAAAATTTTTTTGACTCTAAAAAATTTTCGGTCCTTAGCGGAATCGAGCCCTCTGAAAATTTTTGGTCGGTCACCTGGGGACCCGTTTTCTAGGCGTTTCGGCTACGGTAGAGTCGGAAAAAGAGGTCTCTCCGAGGGGGTGGTCGGAAAAATTTTGAACGTAGCCCGTTTGGGTAATGTTTCGGAAGGGATCTTAACGGAAACGATCCCTCTATCAGGAGGGGGGTCTCCCGAGCGAACCCAAATTTTTGGGTCCCACGGGGGAGTCGGGTTTAATAGACTCCTAATGCATGCCCTCGCACATATCTTTAATAATAAAAAAATTTTTTCCCAAAAAAATTTCCGAAATACAGTGCCAGTTTTTCCCGAGTTCCGAATTTGGAAGATTTCTTAAGAGGAGAGACGTACCTC
>SEYY01015913.1:0-2500 GCA_009176605.1 Armadillidium nasatum | reverse complement strand
TATATATATATATATATATATATATATATATATATATATAATATAATAATATATATATATATATATATATATATATATATATATATATATATATATATATATATATATATATATATATATATATATATATATATATTATATATATATATATATATATATATATATATTATATATATATATATATATTTATATATATATATATATATATATATATATATATATATATATATATATATATAATATATATATATATATATTATATATATAATATATATATAATATTATATATATATATATATATTAGTAGGGGATGAATCTTGGCGGCAGTGCCAGTTGGCACTGAAAGGAAACGAAGAGGGGGAGGGGGGAGAATCCGGAAATTGGTCATGCTCTTTCCTGACCGTATCTTATAGGTGAAATTAATGGAATTTGAAGAGAAAGGAATTAAAATAGCCTTCCCGATAGGGTTTAATCTGGACTTTTTTTGCAGTCTTTATTTTTATTTTCACTTCCGTATTTTTAGTAGTACTTGAGGATATCCTTGCAGTTTTTCAGTAGCCCTTGTGGTCTTTATTTCCGGTTTCAGCAAGAAGGGAAGTTGAAGTAGAGAGATAAAGACGAAATAGTTTACCAAGGCATGGTGAAAGCTCGGAAGCACAAGTTTTGAGAACCACAGGAGGAATACTAACGGGACCATACGCCTTCTTAGTATTAAGTTCAGAGAGAGAAGAAATGATGTCTTTAGAAGAAATTCTAATTTTAGGCATATATGAATTGGAGGGGTTTGAAGGAGGAGGTATAGCTCCGTAATCGTCTAAGGTTGAATTAGAGGCAAAAGTTTAAGCGAAGAGTTCAGCTTTAGAAGAAGGAAAAACAGCAGTTTGCGTCGGAAGATATTAAAGGAGGGAAAGAGGAAGAAGCCAAGTTAGAGTTGACATTTTTGCAAAATGCCAGAAAGAACGTGAAGAGGAGGAACCAGAAAGATTATTGCATTTTCTACGGAAAAAGAGTTTTTAATGTTACGAATAATAGATTTTGCACGATTCCGGGATGAAATATGTTGCGTGAGTTTCTGGAGTTTGAAGACGACGTTAATCACATAAGGCAACATCCCTGCGGCAAATAGCGTGAGAACAAGCAGAGTTAAATCAAGGCTTGTTAGGTTTAGTAGAAGGGAAAGAAAATGGAATGTACGCCTCCTTGCCAGAGAGAATTACCTCGGTAATATGTTCTGCACACCCCAAGGGACTCCTTTCACGAAAGCAATAATCATTCCACTGGAAATTAAAGAAGTACGACCGCAAAGTCCGACCAGCTTGCGGCACCGAAATGCTAAACGTTTCCTTTCAATAAAAAGGGATCTTTCATGCGGAAGACTTCAACAGATAGAAGAGGATACAGAGATAAGAAAGTGATCGGAGGAACCCAGAAGAGGAAAGAGTTTAACAGTATAAGGAGTAGGATTAGAAGTTAGAAAAAGATCAAAAATGTTGGGTTGATCTCCAAGACGATCAGGGATATGAGCAGGGAGCTGCACCAACTGCTCAAGGTCCTTTTAAATAGCGAAATGGAAGGCACATTCACCAGCTGCATCATGAGAACTAGAAGAAAACCATTGGTGGTGAACACTGAAATCACCTAATATTGAATGATTTTAGAGAAAGGAGAAGAATAGAGAATGTGCTCTTTTTTGAAGTTTAGATAGTCGAAGAATTTAAGATAGTCAGTAGAATTAGGAGATAAATACAGAACAATGAATTAGTCGTAGAATGGCAAGAGAGCCTGAGCCATAAGGTAGAAAATTCGGAAGACTCCAAATTAGAGACACGAGAGCAAACGACATTGGTGCGCACGTATGTACAACAACCGAATTTGGCTGAATTTTGAGGATAGAGACAGTAGGAGGAAACAGAATAGGGATTGCTATTAGTACGCTCAAACAACTGAGTTTCGGTCAAGAACAAGAGGCATGATCTAGAAGAAGAGAGGTGATGTTCAACAAAGTGGAAATTGGAGTGTAGACGGCGAATGTTGCGAAAATTAATGAAAAAATAGACCATGCATCAGGACAAGCCGGCTGCAGAGTCCTGGTGGCACCAACCCCATCCCCGGAGGCCACCAACTACCAAGTGGTGATGGCGAAAGGGGTGGATGCGGGGTTATTTTTGGAAGCCGCCAACCGGGATTTCTCCGAGGCTACTGTTGTTGACGCCATTATTAATTTGCTTTTTTTTATATATAAAAGGGTTTGTGTCTGTAATAGTGTTTTATGTGTGTGAAGGAGAGCCTACTCCGTGAAGAAGAAAGTGGATAAATAATAATATAAATATATATATATATATATTATAATAAATATATTATATATATATATATATATAATATAATATAAATATAATTCTGTTTCCTCCTACTGTCTCTATCCTCAATTTTCAACCAAAGGCGGTTGTTGTACATACGTGCGCCACGATATCGTTTGTTCTCGTGTCTCTAATTTGGAGTC
>SEYY01015912.1:112500-122500 GCA_009176605.1 Armadillidium nasatum | reverse complement strand
TTGGAAATCAAAGCTTGTGCAGACTCTATCGAAGGCTTTCGATATATCCAGCGCACAGCAAAGGATTCACTGAAATGCGAAGAGAGAAGACCAAGAAGAGAAGAAAGAAGATCACCAGTAGAGCGCTCTTTACGAAAACATACTGGCGATCAGAGATAAGATTAGAAGAATTGAAATGTTTCCAAATCTTCCTGTTATGATCGGAGGTTAAAGAAATATTAATATAACAAGTTTTGAGTGATTTTTGACAACCGCAATAGGAATACCATCAGGACCAAATACCTTCTTAGTGTTAACCTCAGAGAGAGCAGAAATTATATCTTTAGAAGAAAGTATAATTTTAGGTATAAATGAGTTGGAGGGGTTGAAGAAGAAAGAATTGCTCCGGATTCGTCTAAGGCTGAATTAAAGACAAAACATTGAGCAAAGAGTTCACCTTTTGTAGAAGGTAAAACGATAGTTATGTCGTCAGAAATAACTAGAGAAGGAAAGAGGAAGAAGCAAAGTTAGAGTTGACATTTTTTGTAAAATGCTAGACTTATATATAAGGGAGAGGAATAGTTTGACCTGAAAACAGGGGTGAAACAGGGCAGTATTTTATTCACGTTGATTTTTATAGCCAATGTGAATGGAGTAACCAGAAAAGCCAAAGAAGTGGTGTTTCTTAATGGGAATATAAAGGCATACGTCGATGATCTAGCTTGTTGGATCGGGGGAGGTGGAGATAGAGATAATGAAAGACTTTTGATAAATTTTGCCTAGTATTTTGAGGGGGCGGGTTTAAACTTGAATTTGGAGAAGACAGTGGTAATGAGTGTTTGTAGTGAGGAAGGAGAGGCTATTGAGATAGTTTTTGATGATAAGAGTGAAGAATGCAGATCAGTTAAAGTGGAGGATGCGTGCGAGAAATAGAGAAGAGAAAAGATAACAGTGGAAGAATAGTAAGCTTGTTATATCCTATGATTTAAGACCAATTTATAGACATAAAAATAAAAGCGTTATTTTCCACACCATATTAACATTCACTCTGATATATGATTCTTGGCGTTGCACAGCCAAGAAAGAAAAGAGGATTGATATGGCAGAAATGAAAGTGCTGAGAACGATGGTGGGAAAAACGAAAAGGGACAGTGTGAACGAGTGGATAAGAAAAAAAGTTAAAAGGCGTCGGTGCTGAATAAGGTGGATTCAGCAAGATTGAGATGGTAGGGTCTTCTGAAAAGAATGCCAGAAAATAGAGATGCAAATAAGATAGAGATGGAGGGGAGAGTGGATGAGTCCAAGAAAAAGACCGAGAAAGAGGTGGAGAGTCTGTAAGAATGACTTTCGGAAAAGACGTGGAATGCCTTCGATTATTGAAATGGGAGAGGGTGGAGTTATTTAAAATGGGACCAGATGGAGGGAGATATTGATGCAACTGACAGTCCGTGGGTCTACCTGAGTGCAGAACTAAGAAGCATATATATATATATATATATATATATATATATATATATATATATATATATATATATATATATATATATATATATATATATATATATTATATATATATATATATATATATATATATATATATATATATATATATATATATATATATATATATATATATATATATATATATATATATATATATATATATATATATATATATATATATATATATATAACCGTGTATACGAGTTCTTGTAAGAATGAATAATTCCCGAAAAGTAAATCATTATTTGATTGTGACAAGAAGTTATTTATTATTAACTTTCAATAAATGTTCCTTTTACATTAAAAATTCAAACACGAGTTTATTTCAATCACTTGAAAAAGAACTCCGCCTGACGATTTTTTTAATTGAATTTTTTAGATTCCGAATAATGTCCTAAAAAGATAGGATGATTATGCTGCTACCGTGGCGTAACGGTTGTGTGCATGAATCACGTGATTGAAGGTACTTGCTGAATCACTCATGCAGATTTTAAGAAAAAAACAATCCTCTCCTCGAATAGGGCAATGCCCGTGAGAATGAGAAAATGATGTTTAATTAAAAAATAAAAATAATAATTAAATTGTATACATAATATACATAACTTGTACTGAAAAGTTAAACTACAAAGTTTCCCCCCCCCCCACCACTCCCCTCCAGAAACGAACAACAGTACTAAATAATTGCTTGATTTAATAATAATTGTTTATTTGTGCACTAAATTGTGTAATTGCTTGAGGTAGAAATATAATTGCTCAGAATAATTGTTCTTAAGTATAGTAATGATAATATTGTACAAGAAATACTACAACACTTTAAATACATAATAATAATCCTAAGGTGGAGATGGTCCTAATATATATAGCTCTAAATAACAAATTTTTAGAACCACAAAAGTGTATATATATGTATATATATATATATATATATATATATATATATATATATATATATATATATATATATATATATATATATATATATATATATATATATATATATATATATATATATATATTTCATTTATAATAATTGAATTCTGATTATTCAGTATTTTATGAACTTAAATGACAGACTTCTTAGCTGGAAAGCTCAAAAGAAAATTTAAAAATTGATTAAAAACTCATAAGTAAAATAACTTTTATTACCATTATAAAGAAAATATCATTCTTTTCGTGACTTCCTCCCATTCATTCATTTATCATTTAATTTCCCAACACAAAATCACATTCACCTGCCGATCACTAATTAACTTTCCCTACTACCATAAAGTACTCTTCTACTTCCTCTATATTCTTTCTTTCCATTCTCTCACCATTGAGCTTCTCTCTCTCTCTTCGCTCCTTCACCTCTTCGCTCGACGCAAGTAAATTAGCTTTTATTACCATTATAAAGTAAATAACATTCTTTTAGTGATTTTCTCCCATTCTTTTATCATTCAATATCCCAACTCAAAATCACATTCACCTGCCGATCACTAATTAACTTTCCCTACTCCCATAAGTTACTATTCTACTTCCTCTATATTCTTTCTTCCCATTCTCTCTTCCCATTCTCATTGAGCCTCTCTCTTCGCTCCTTCACCTCCTCGCTCGACGCAAGTAAATTAGCTTAAAGTAGATATCATTATTTTCGTGATTTTCTCCCATTCTTTTATCATTTAATTTCCCAACTCAAAATCACATTCACCTGCCGATCACTAATTAACTTTCGCTACTACCATAAAGTACTCTTCTACTTCCTCTATATTCTTTCTTTCCATTCTCTCACCATTGAGTTTCTCTCTCTCTAAGCTCCTTCACCTCCTCGCTCGACGCAACTCAAAAGGCTCAACCAATAAAATCTCCTAAGTAAATCATTTTGCATACACGTAATTCGCTTTTCAATTTGGATTCTCCGAGTAACTTGCCTTCCATTATCAGACTTTAGTTAAAAGGATTCGATTTGGACCCTTTGCACAATTTTATTACAGTATATTATATATATATATATATATATATATATATATATATATATATATATATATATATATATATATATATATATATATTATATATATATATATATATATATATATATATATATATATATATATATATATATATATATATATATATATATATCTGAAAGGAAGAAATTATTTTCTCTTTCCAGGTATCTTTTTTTTTTCCTTTTCGTTAGGCTACCGTATTAGTATATATATATATATATATATATATATATAATATATATATATATATATATATATATATATATATATATATATATATATATATATATATATATATATATATATATATATATATATATATATATATATATATATATATATATATATATATATATATATATATATATATATATATATATATATATATATATATATATATATATATATATATATATATTCTCACCTTTCTCACCAAGCGCAAAGATTAGGGCAACGCCCTGTCATTTACGAAGCCCCTCCACACGCCTCTGTTCAGGTATACTTCCTCCTCTTCCACTTCCGCAATGGTGCGTCCTCTCTTCAGAATGGCATCCGACACTCCATCCCTCCATCTCTTCCTTGGTCTTCCTACTGGTCGTCCCCCCTCAGGATGCCAGTCATAAAATATGGCAGGGTATCTCCCACCATCCATCCTCCTGACATGTCCATACCACTTCAGCTGCTGTCTTTCTACCAAGTCCAGTATAGGCGCCACTTCCAATTCCTCCCTAATTTCTGAACTTCTCCTTCTCTCCCATCTGCTCACTCCTACTATCAACCTAAGGACCTTCATTTCTGCAGCCTCCACCCTGCTTTTAGTTCGGGTTGTTAATGTCCATGCCTCCGAACCATACATAAGCATTGGTCGCAGCATCGTTGTGTACACAAGCACCTTCACCTTCCTTGGCACGTGTCTATTTCTCAAGAGTGGGTATAATTGCCTCACCCCTCTCGAGAATTTGTCAATTCTTTCCTCAATTTCCCTTGCCATATCTCCGTTTGAGTTCACTGTGACCCCTAAATAGCTAAACTTTTCTGCTTCTTTCACCAACACACCCTCCACTCGTATTACAGTACCATCCTGTACTCTCGAGATTTTCATCACCTCAGTTTTTTCCTTATTTATTATATATATATATATATATATATATATATATATATATATATATATATATATATATATATATATATATATATATATATATATATCGTTTCTGTGGTATATTTTATTCACTTTTTTAGGCTTTAGGTAGTCAAGAAATATATAGTCATAGTTCCGAAAGTAAAAAAAAAAAAAAAAAAAGAAAAAAAAAAACTGTGTTTATTTTATAACTGTAAGTACCCCAATATTTCATATATACTTGTATATTAGAAAGTGTCTATACACTTTAAGTAATAAATATTTAGAGAATATTGTTAAATAATTAATCATTTATGCATTTATATTTTGTAAGTTTTTTTTTTTTAAAAGGAAGATATAAAGAAATAATACCTTTATATAAATAAATCATCATCAACACAATAATAATAATAAGAATTTTCGAGTTATATTTTGTAATAATTTTATTATTTTATTTATATATTTTGTATACTTTTTTAATTTATAAAATAGTACAAAATTTCAGACTATTGTCGTATCATCATAAATAGTAATCGTTTCAAAAATCTAGCTATATTTGAAGTTTCTTTGTAAGCCTTTCTAAGTAAAGGAAACTAAGCTGAAATTGTCAACCCAAGAATGGATGCGTGATGAAATGACAGATGGAAAGGTCAATAATGAAAAACAGAAAAAAAGTAAGATTGTTCAGAACTCTGAAAAACACCTCTATTGATATAGATTTCAATGATGAACAGTGACCGTTTACGACAGCTGTTGAAGAACGAATAGAAAAAAAAACATTCGTGAATAAGGTCTCACAAAGGAGGAGAGGCATCGAAAGAAGAAAGTTTAGAAATCAAAGTTTTGTGACAGACTCAGTTGAAAACATTTAATTTGTCTATCAAAACAACAACAAAAATCAACACAGAACAGAAAGGTAAAAGAAGAAAAGTCAGAAAGAAGGAACTAAGATTACCAATCTAGTACTTCTTATGGAAGCCATACTGGCGATTAGAAACAAAAATTAAAAGATGCATCTAGATATTTCCATATCTTCCTGATGAAGATAGAGTTTAGAGAGAATATAAATTAAAGTGACAAGACGACAGATAGATAGATGTAAATAGTTTCCCGTTTTCAAAACGGATTGAATGAGAGCAAACTTCCAGCAGGAAGGAAAAACCAAAGTGAATGAACAGAGAAAGAATATTTTATTAAGACATGGTGCTAGCTCTAAATAATAAAATTTTAGAACCACATAAGTGATACCTTAAGAAAAAAAATCCTTAGTTATAAGCTCAGAGACCGAAAATTACATCTTAATTAAGTAGAAATTTCAACATTAGGTATTAGTAGGGATGGAGCGATACCAAAATTTTTACCGATACCGATACCTAAAAATTTCCCGAAGCCGATACTTGCCGATACTACTACCGATACCGATACTGAAAAGGCCGATACCGATACCGATACCGGTATCGGAAAATATGCCTATACCGATACTTCACTCCATCCCTAGGTATTAGTTATTTTGAGAGAGGTAGATGAAGGAATAGTTCTGGAATCATTTAAATTGGAACTAGAAACAAAGATCAATTTCATCAGAAGTTAAAAAAAAAACAGTTCTGCTTATGACAAAACTAGAACAGGGGAAGAAGAAGAAAAAAAATTATTTTGACATTGTTCTCTACACTGTCAGAAGAGCGTGTGGAAGAGAACCAAACACATTATCGACTTTTCTACGAAGAAAAATTTTTTAATATCAGGGTATATAGATTTTGTACTATTTTAGGAAGGAATAAAATTTAAAGAGAAAAAAAAATTATAATGACGGTTGTACGTTCTGCACACACCCAAAGATCCTTTCCACCGAAAAAAATACTGTTGACGTATCTGAAATCAGCAAAAATATAGTATGTGAATTATTTATTAGCTTTAAAATACTGATGACGCATTTGAAATTAGCAAAAATATAGTATGTGAATTATTTACTATCTTTAAAGACTGATGACGTATTTGAAATCAGTAAAAATATAGTATGTGAATTATTTATTAGCTTTAAATACTGATGACGTATTTGAAATCAGCAAAAAAAAATTATTTGAATTACCTCATTTCTTTAAAAAAAAATTAGAATTTGTTGATCAGACAGATTATTATTTAAACTTGCTCCTTATTTGTGTGTGTGTGTGTGTGTGTGTGTGTGTGTGTGTGTGTGTGTGTGTGTGCGCGCGCGCGCGCGCGCGGGCTTGAATAGGAAAATGCGTGAGCAAACTTAAACTTTTAATTTTCAGTTTCTTACAAGTACGAATCCCAGAACATTTTCAATGTTCTGTTATAGTTTGCTTATTATTATTATTATTATTATTATTATTATTATTATTATTATTATTATTATTATTATTATTATTATTATTATTATTATTATTATTATTATTATTATTATTATTATTATTATTATTATTATTATTATTATTATTATTATTATTATTATTATTATTATTATTATTATTATTATTATTATTATTATTATTATTATTATTATTATTATTATTATTATTATTATTATTATTATTATTATTATTATTATTATTATTATTATTATTATTATTATTATTATTATTATTATTATTATTATTATTATTATTATTATTATTATTATTATTATTATTATTATTATTATTATTATTATTATTATTATTATTATTATTATTATTATTATTATTATTATTATTATTATTATTATTATTATTATTATTATTATTATTATTATTATTATTATTATTATTAATTACCCTTATTACTTAATGGATAATGTTAATTAATCATTGGTGAAAAACAAAAAGTAGAAAAGGAACGTCTAAAAAGAAGAGTAAAAAATGGTACATTCAGGCACTGATATCTCCATTTGCTTTTAAGTAATGAACAAAATATTAATAAATAAAAAAAAATAAAAAAAATAATAAATAATAAATAAATAAAAATAAAAAGAAAGAAAGAAAAAATGCAATTCTCAGAGAGTTAATTTGAGGAAGGAGCAAAAATTTCTTCTTTTAAATGTACTTAACATTTTTTGAGTAAATGTTTTTTTCCTTTTTAAAGCTATTATAGTGATATATATATATATATATATATATATATATATATATATATATATATATATATATATATATATATATATATATATATATATATATATATATATATTGTAATAACTTTATCATCGAATATACAGGGGCAAAGCCCTATTCATAGAGTAAGGTGTAAAGTAATAATGATAAAAATAAATCGTCAGTTACTACAAAACACAAATTCCGCAGTTGGGCATATACACAAACTTTAAGTAAAGTTTTTTAATTTCAATAGGAAAGAGAAAACGGAACAGAATTCCATAGAGCAGAAGTGGCTGGAAAGTAAGAAACACTATAAGGAAGAAGGATGAAGTTATTGATATTCACATATATTCATGTGAAGAAACTGCACATTTCTGGTAACGAGATTGTCATAAAAAGGTTTGGGTATAAGTGAGACAGTTCTCTCGACACTTGTCGCTATATCACTTATATAAAAACAAAGCTTCAACGTCCCGTGGCAAAGACAAATGGTCAAGTAAAGTATAGAACAACGTATAAGTCTTTTGGCCTTTGACTTGGCTCTGCCATTAAGATTGATGAAATTAGAGCTACTAGATAAAAGAATAGAACTCAGATATACTGCAAACGAAACCTTTCTATTGTTGAAGTAGGTTTCTTTGAGAAAGAGTCTTGTGAAAATTAGGTTCTTAAAGAATATAATTTCTCAAGGTTAAGGCGACTCCACAGGGAAATTTCATCTAATTTCAGAAAGTATAGAATCAGAAGTTTAAAATATGAGGAAACACGAAATGCAAAAGGGGGAGGAAATTTGAAATAAATATAGAACGAAGTGTCAAGTTCTCAGCATATGAATGAAAACAAATAGATATGAAGCAGATATCGTTAATGAAAATAAGGAATATAATTGAAGACAAGACAGATTTCCTTATGAACACTAATAAGCAAGTAAGCAAGAAGGAGGGTAGCTACTTCAAGAAGGTTTGGAGAGCACAAACTCACTCCATACCCTATCAAAGGCTTTGGATATATGTCAAGAACCATATGCAATATTACCTTGATCCTTTAGGGATGAACACCAGAAATCTGTGAAACTATCAATTTTATCACCAACTGACCTGAGAGATAAAAGCTATACTGATAAAATGGAAGAAGAGAGTAGAATTCCAGATAATCTAAGAGATAAGAATTGAGATTGGTTTCAAAGATATTACTTAGAATAGATAGAATACACGTGAGAGCTATAGAGTGATAGAGTTCAACTTTCTTCATAATAGGTAGAACATGCTATAGTGATAGTATTGAGGTAGAGAATATAATTGAAGAAGAGCCGAAACTCAGGAGAAGATGCTATCCATGTTGCTTGCCTTCCAGACATTCATGGACTTCAGAAACCCTTTCACTTGGCTAAATGCAATTACCAGTAACTACATGGGATACCTGAGAATAAAAAAGGGAGTAGGAGAAGGATTGCCATAGCCGCTAAGGGCTGAAGTAGTAGAAAATAGGCCAAAGAAATCAGCCATCTATGTTTGAGTATTTAACAGATTCATCAGAGTGAATGAGAATAGGAAAGACAGATTTAAAATTTATAAATGTTGTTAGAGAGGTTAGAATGATTTCTGAGTATAACCAATGAGGTCAGCCCATTTTCGTTTAGCAAAATGCTCACAGAATTCTAAAAATTAAAAAAAAATATATAATATATATATATATATATATATATATATATATATATATATATATATATATATATATATATATATATATATATATATATATATATATATATATATATATATTATATATATATATATAAACTATAATAGCTTTAAAAAGGAAAAAAAAATTTTCTCAAAAAATGTTAAGTACATTTAAAAGAAGAAATTTTTGCTCCTTCCTCAAATTAACTCTCTGAGAATTGCATTTTTTCTTTCTTTCTTTCTTTATTTATTTATTTATTTAATTATTTACTTATTTTTTTTATACGTATATATTTTTTTGTTCATTACTTAAAAGCAAATGGAGATATCAGTGCCTGAATGTACCATTTTTTACTCTTCTTTTTAGACGTTCCTTTTCTACTTTTTGTTTTTCACCAATGATTAATTAACATTATCCATTAAGTAATAAGGGTAATGATAATAATAATAATAATAATAATAATAATAATAATAATAATAATAATAATAATAATAATAATAATAGATAATAATAATAATAATAATAATAATAATAATAATAATAATAATAATGATAATAATAATAATATAATAATAATAATAATATCATAATAATAATAATAATAATAATAATAATAATAATAATAATAATAATAG
>SEYY01015912.1:97500-107500 GCA_009176605.1 Armadillidium nasatum | reverse complement strand
AAAATAACGCTTTCATTTTTATGTCTATGAATTGGTCTTAAATCATAGGATATAACAAGCTTACTATTCTTCCACTGTTATCTTTTCTCTTCTCTATTTCTCGCACGCATCCTCCACTTTAACTGATCTGCATTCTTCACTCTTATCATCAAAAACTATCTCAATAGCCTCTCCTTCCTCACTACAAACACTCATTACCACTATCTTCTCCAAAATCAACTTTAAACCTGCCTCCTCAAAATACTAGGCAAAATTTATCAAAAGTCTTTCATTATCTCTATCTCCACCTCCCCCGATCCAACAAGCTAGATCATCGACGTATGCCTTTATATTCCCATTAAGAAACACCACTTCTTTGGCTTTTCTGGTTACTCCATTCACATTGGCTATAAAAAGCAACGTGAATAAAATACTACCCTGTTTCACCCCTGTTTTCAGGTCAAACTATTCCTCTCCCTTATATATATATTTTACAAAAAATGTCAACTCTAACTTTTCTTCCTCCTCTTTCCCTTCTCTAGTATTTTCTGACGACATAACTATCGTTTTTCCTTCTAGAAAAGGTAAACTCTTTGATCAAAGTTTTGTCTTTAATTCAGCCTTAGACGATTTCGGAGCTATTCTTTCTTCTTCAACCCCTCCAACTCATTTATACCTAAAATATACTTTCTTCTAAAGATGTAATTTCTGCTCTCTCTGAGGTTAACACTAAGAAGGTATTTGGTCCTGATGGTATTCCTATTGCGGTTGTCAAAAATCACTCAAAACTTGTTATATTAATATTTCTTTAACCTCCGATCATAACAGGAAGATTTGGAAACATTTCAATTCTTCTAATCTTGCTGATCGCCAGTATGTCTTTCGTAAAGAGCGCTCTACTGGTGATCTTCCGATTCTCTTCGGCATTTCAGTGAATCCTTTGCTGTCGCGCTGGATATATCGAAAGCCTTCGATAGAGTCTGCACAAGCTTTGATTTCCAAACTTCCCTCTTTCGGAATCTATCCTTCTCTTTGTGACCTCTCTAATTCCCTTTCAGGTCGTTCTATAGCAGCTATTGTAGACGGACACTGTTCTTCCTTTAAATCTATAAATCTCTAACTCTATTTCTAAATATCATTAATGATCTTTCTATTACTTCATCACTTTTCCAATCCTATACCGATGACTTCACTCTTCATTATTCCTTTCAGTTTGAAAGCAATTAACTGAAGCAAGATGTGGCCTTTAAAAAAAAAATGACCTCTGATCTTTCTCGTATATCAAGCATGGTCGTTTTCAATGTCTCAAAAACTTAATTCCTCCATTTCTCTACTCGTCACAACCTACCACCCAACTATATCTTCTTCGAAAGCATATAACTCAAACCTTCGTCGGTCCTTAATATTTTCGGTGCTTGTTTTTTTCGTGATCTTTCATGGCAAGATTACATGACTTCTCTTCCAAATAAGTTTCTTAAAAGGTTAGATGTTCTGAGCCTCTTTCAGAATTTCTTCAAGCCATTCCAGTTGCTTGCTCTTTATAGAAGTATTGTTCGCCTCTGAATGGAGTAATTCTTACATATCTAGAGTTGTTCCACTCATACTACTATACTGAAAATCTGGAACCTATGGCTTTTCGTTTTATTAACTCTGTCTTTTGCAGTAACTCTTTTCAGTCACTTTCTGCCCATTGAATTGTTGCGTCACTCTCTTTATACTATCGTTATTACAACAGACACTGCTCTTCTTAACTCTTCAGTCGCATATTTCCTTTTTTTAAGAATGGCTTGTGCCACTCGCCTTTCTTTATAGTCTCATCTGTCTAGTCGTCTAACCCAAGACTTAACCCTATGCTGAATCTTAAATGTGCTCAACTGGTGAAGTCTGGAACACACTCCCTTTATCTATTTTACCAACTTCCCTTGATTTTCCTACCTTCAAACGCTGTGTGTCGGGACATGTCGGCTATTGACTGACCTTCCTTCAACTCTTATGGATTTTGGTATACCTCTGTCCTTTGCCCACCAGAGGATATATATATATATATATATATATATATATATATATATATATATATATATATATATATATATATATATATATATATATATATATATATATATATATATATATATACTGTATGAATTGAACGATTTTCTTCATATTTTGCTTTCACTTTGTATCATTTAACCATTCCTTATGTCTTTATCGTTTGTAAGATTTAGTATATTTAAAATACTTGAGAATGCTTATTGTTTCTATTTTTATATTTAGCATGTCTTTTAAAATTTTTATTTTTATTAAAGTTTTATGATAATGAGAACAATAGTTTCTGGAAACGATGAATTATAAATTTTAGATGTTCAGGCTTTCGATTCTACTATTAACTATCCTAACAATATTAAAACTGAGTAAATGCAGAAACTGATTTAGCAAAGTAACATTTAGATTTAAAGTTATAAACGAATGGACAGATAAACGAATCAAAAGAGTATGGTCGGTCATCGCTCGATTTTAAAAAGCGAGTGGAGCAAAAGAGTATGTTAAAAGAAAATGCGAAGAACAAACTTGTGTCTCTCTCTTAAAATATCATTAATACAGGGATAGAACCTTGACCTCGTTACCCCGTGGCAGAGCGCCGTCGGGAGGAGTCCCGTTCGGAAGTCTGCTTAATAAGAATTTCTTGAGACTTCCCAGCGCGGATTTTCCTTTGTATTATTATGGTTCGAGAGGTAACGCGTTTGCTTACCATCCAAGAGGTCGCAGGTTCAATTCCCAGTGTAGCAGACTTGAAAATTCAAAACATTTTGATTCACGAGCAGTTAGTAGATTTAAAAAGATCTGATATATATATATATATATATATATATATATATATATATATATATATATATATATATATATATATATATATATATATATATATATATATATATATATATATATATATATATATATATTATAAAAGTTGAAAAAGAAAAAAGAAGCTACCAAATTGGACTGCTGTCATTGAACAAATTCAGCACTTTTAGACTTGAAAGATACATTTACGAATAAAAGACGAATTTCGCGAAACTCGAAAAAAAAAAAAAAAAAAAAAAAAAAAAAAAAAAAAAAAAAAAAAAAACGATTACGTTTGGGAACGACTTTTTATGTGTCTTGTCAAACGAACTTAAAATTTTCACGTTTTTTTTTGAAGGAGAATGACGAGAAAAATTGTTGATGTCATTTTATTTATAGAAAATGCATTTTAAAGGTAAAAATTTCGAAATTTTGGAGTTCTACGTTTTATTATTAAACGCAGGGAGAATTATACATGGGTTTATAATATATATATATATATATATATATATATATATATATATATATATATTATATATATATATATATATATATATATATATATATATATATATATATATATATATATATATATATATATATATATATATATATATATATATATATTTCTTTTCGATTAAATATTTTTCGATTCCGTTTATCTTGACATGTCAGCCTTTAATTTCATGGTAAGTTCATGGGTATTTAAAGGAAAATAAGATGTGATATACTGCTCCACGCCATAGAATACGATATATATATATATATATATATATATATATATATATATATATATATATATATATATATATATATATATATATATATATATATATATATATATATATATATATATATATATATATATATATATATATATATATATATATATATATATATATATATATATATATATATATATATATATATATATATATATATATATATATATATATATATATATATATATATATATATATATATATATATATATATATATATATATATATATATATATATATATATATATATATATTCATGAAAGTATATGTAATAATGCCAAGGCCTTCTATTTGAAGGCATTGTTTATACTTGCCTTGCAAATGTCTATTTTTAGTTTTATTAAATAAAAATATATTTTTCTATTTCGTAAAAGAATTATTATACAATGTAGAAAATTAAGTGTGAAAAGAGTGTGGTAGGACATTTGTTTATAAGAAAATGCTAATTATAGAGACGGAATATATATATATATATATATATATATATATATATATATATATATATATATATATATATATATATATATATATATATATATATATATATATATATATATATATATATATATATATATATATATATATATATATATTTATTACACTTTTGGTGGGCAAAGAACAGAGGTCTACGGAAATTTCTATCAGAGTTTGGGAGAAAATCGGAAGTCTTGTCTGGTTAAATTAATGGCCGACATGTCCCGATACATGGCGTTGGAATTTGTATAAGTCATAGGAAGTTGCTAAAATAGATAAAGGGAATTGGGAATATCGATTAAGTTCTGGGTTAGAGAGTTGGACAGAGATGGGATGAGACTGTGTAGAAAGACGTGTCGAACGAATCCTTCTCTATGGAGGAGGTATGCGATGGGAGAGCTCAGAAGAGCAGTGTCTATTGTATTAGCGATAGTATAGAGAGAGTGACGCAACAGTTTGATTGGCAGAAAGAGACTGAAGAGAATTAGTGAGAGCAGGAGAGTTTATCAGACGAAAAATTCTAGACTCCACCATTTCAAGGAGAGCTGTATGAGTGAAACCACCCCAGATATGCGAGGCGTACTCCATACAGAGGCAAACAACACCCCTATAAAGAGCAATCAACTGGGGTGAAGTGAAGAAATTCTGAAGGGACCTCAGAATACCTAATCACTTAGGATCTTTTCAAGAAAGATCAAGAGAAAAAGAAACACCAAGAATATTAAGGAGAAATTAAAGTTTGAGTTTTATGTTTTCAAAGAAGATATCATAGTTGTGTGGAAGATTGTGTCGAGTGGAGAGATGGAGAAATTGAATTTTTGAGGCATTGAAAACGAACATGCTTTCATTGCCCTAATTTGAAATAAGAGATAGATCAGAGGTCAATTGCTCCAAGGCTATCTTCCATGCGTCTTTTAACTGCTGTTGTCTTTCAAACTGAAAAGAGTAATGAAAGGTGGAGTCATGGGTATAGGAGTGGATAGGAGATGAAAAAAGAGAAGGCTATTAATGAAAAGCACAAAAAGGGTTGGGAAAGCCCTTGAGGAACACCACTACATATATATATATATATATATATATATATATATATATATATATATATATATATATATATATATATATATATATATATATATATATATATATATATATATATATATATATATATATATATATATATATATATATATATATATATATATATATATATATATATATATATATATATATATATATATATATATATATATATATATATACTGCACATTAGTAACATATGAAGTGAAGTCTACATATGTTGAATATTCCTGAAGCGGAAAAGCACTTGTCTCAAGAATTACTTAAATTCTCTTCGTAGATAGCCTGACTTCGAGCCTTATCAGTCTGACTAATTCCTAATTGTTCTTTTATCTTCCTTCTTACGGAAAATATTTTTCTCCCCTCAGTCTTATTTCCCTCGGCTTCCAATTTTCCCATTTTACCCTCACTCGAGTTGGTTAATTCTTATCTGAGCTATTAACACCTCTTACTTTTTTTATTTCTCCTTTATTTCTTCTCGAGAAGATTGGCTAACATTAGTTCAGACAAGAGAATAAATTAACATTAGAACATATACAGCTATCTATTTACAGTATATATATATATATATATATATATATATATATATATATATATATATATATATATATATATATATATATATATATATATATATATATATATATATATATATATATATATATATATATATAATATATATATATATATATATATATATATATATATATATATATATATATATATATATATATATATATATATATATATATATATATATATATATATATATATATATATATATAATATATTTAGATTAATTATATTTTAAATTATATTTTCTTTAATATTACACTGTTTTAATAGATAATATATATATATATATATATATATATATATATATATATATATATATATATATATATATATATATATATATATATATATATATATATATATATATATATATCAGTATATATATATATTAGGGATGGAGTGAAGTATCGGTATCGGTATCGGTATCGGCAAGTATCGGCATATTTTCCGATACCGGTATCGGTATCGGTATCGGTATCGGTATCGGCCTTTTCAGTATCGGTATCGGTATCGGCAAATTTTTTGGATAAGAGTAAAGTATCGGTATCGGTATCGGTATCGGTAGTAGTATCGGCATATTTTCCGATACCGATACCGGTATCGGTATCGGTATCGGTAACTGGTAATTTTTAGGTATCGGTATCGGTATCGGTATCGGTAAAAATTTTGGTATCGCTCCATCCCTAATATATATATATATATATATATATATATATATATATATATATATATATATATATATATATATATATATATATATATATATATATATATATATATATATATATATATATATATATATATATATATATATATATATAGAGGATAGGCTGTAATGTAACGCTTGCTCTGCGGTAAATATCTCATACACTGCAGATGAGGTAATGAAACATAGACTGAAAATAGATCAAAGGTTTATTCAATGAAAATGTAGTATTGTTTCTCACTATGACATAATCTCCTCGAACATCAATACATTTCTGCAAACATTCAACGCACTTTTCGAAATCGCTTGAAAAGAAGTTTTGATCTGTTTTCCTGAATAAGTCTGAAACCGCTTTCTTCACCTCACCATCTGACCTAAATCTCACTTCCCTGAAACTCTCCTTTAAATTTGGAAATAAGTGAAAAATAACTGGGGGCCAGATAAGAACTTTAGGGTGGATGATTAATGACCTCGAAGTTCAAGTGTTGAAGCTTTCTGAAACGTCTAGGCATTGCTATGTGTTCGAGCATTATTATTATGCAGGTGGAAAAATGTACTGTTTAGTCTTATTCGACGGATGCGGGTGTACAATTTCTGGAGAGTTTCACAATAACGATCGAACTTTACAGTCGTTCCCTTCTGCAGATATTCGGAATAGACGATGCCCTCTACATCCCAGAATGTTGTCAACATTAGTTTACCCTCCGAGAATCGAGTCTTAACTTAAACTTTCGTACGTCAATTGAATTTGTGTGTCTGAATTCCATAGAGGCTCGTTTTTCTTCTGGATTGTAGTGGTGAACCCACGTTTCGTCTTCCGTTACAACATTGTTCTGAATAATTCTGTACACATTTGGCATGCAAAAATGCAATCACTGCACGTTGTTAAAACAAAGTATCACTATTAGCTTTGAGTTTTCGATCACTACACAACAAATAACTATTCAGCTCGGATTTCAAATCTATTCTGCAAGCTTCAATCTTTCGATCACAGGTCTGAACACGTTTATATCACTTTCCGTTGCTTAGCAACGCATTAACAGGCGTTATTTTTCATCTTGACCTCGTATATATATATATATATATATATATATATATATATATATATATATATATATATATATATATATATATATATATATATATATATATATATATATATATATATATATATATATATATATATATATATATATATATATATATATATATATATATATATATATATATATATATATATATATATATATATATATATATATATATATATATATATATATATATATATATATATATATAATATTTAAATCCACTATAATTAAAATTATAAAAAGTAAAACACTAAAAAGAGATTAACATTGAAGATAAAAGTATATATATATATATATATATATATATATATATATATATATATATATATATATATATATATATATATATATATATATATATATATATATATATATATATATATATAATCTTTTTAGTGTTTTACTTTTTGTATTTTTAATTATAGTGGTTTTAAATACTAAGTTATATTAATAGAGAGTGAGCGAGTTAACTTTCTTTAAAAAGATGATATTATATATATATATATATATATATATATATATATATATATATATATATATATATATATATATATATATATATATATATATATATATATATATATATATATATATATATATATATATATATATATATATTATGTGAACTATCTAAATATAATAATGTAAAGAAAATATAATTAGAACCAAGAATTATAAAATGTAATTACTCTTAATTATATATAGATAATATAATTAGTTTTATAATTAGTTATTCTTATAAGTAAATTAATATAATCTGTTTTGATTAATTAATCTTTTAATTCATGTTAGTAGAGTTTTAATAAAATAAATAAAATGTATTAATTAATTAATTACTTAATTAATTGTAATTTACCTTCAAGTTTTTTTAATTCGATTATTAAATAATTTTAAATTGACTGCAAAAAAAAAAAAACATTCTCATTAAGCAATTAAGAAACATTCAAATTACTTTAAATTTAAATTAAATATATGTTGGTAATAAATTTTTTTTATTTATCAAATTTAAAATAAAAAAAACTGATCAAATAGGAAAAAAATATTAATATAATTGCTTTAGTTAAAGTTTATTCAGTCGTTATTATATTATATATTATATTAAATTATTTTATATTTTTATCATATTATATTATATTATATTATATTATATTATATTAAATTATATAATATTATATTATATTAAGCTCAAAGATGTCTCTAAATACTAAGAAATATATCTTAGTATTAAGAGACTTGTATTATCTAAATTATATCCTGCTTTAATTCCTTAAAGAATTTCATTAAAATCAATTGAGGAGGTCTAGAGTATTATTCATTAACCTTCATTAATAGGGCAATGTCATCAATGTCATCACAATTGCATTTATGCTGTTATACAATAATAAAACTCAGTTCTTCAAGTTTTTATTGAATGATATTTTTATAAATCAAGAAAATTTTTGTTTTTAATAGTTAATTTTTCATTTTGTTAAACTTTTTTTTAATGGTTGAGATGAAGAAAATAAGATTAGTCTTAGATTTTAAGAAACTGCTAAAATGATTCCTTCCTCCAACGACATGAGATAAGGCAGGAAATTTGAAAGAAGTACTCCATGATGCCCTTGTATAACTAGAATAACTGCGAAGAAATAAAAACTTCCCGTAGTCTAAACAGAACTCTCAGCTTCTCTAAGGCATCCCTAGAAACCACAGTGATGTGAGTTTTTCAAGACATTTTTTGTTTTTGAGAAAGCCAAGGATGTTTATACTGTCAACAGGAAGAGACGAGAAGAACCTTCGAAAGAAATTGAAAAGTTAGGAAGTGTCTCTGAGGGAGAGATTTCAAGAAGTTGAGTTCTTAATTAAAGAGTTGAATTTCTCATTGTTGAGGCGACTCCACTTGGATATTCTATCCAAATCATATCCAGAAAAATGAAACGAGAGGCAATAAATGATGGAAAGGAGGGAGCAGATTTGAAATGAGTAGAAGAATGGAGGGTTCAATCATCGGCATATGAATGGATATGAATATGAATAGGATCTTAGAGTTATACGTTTCTTCAAAACATCCAAGCAAAGCTCTTCAAAAATCTAGTAAATATTATATTGATAGTTTACGCACCAGGGTGGTTTTGGATAAAGTTACGTGAGTTTTTTGGTACCTGATGTCTCCTACTTAAAGACGTGGACAAAAAAGATGCTATGATTATGGAGCGTGTACTAAGAAACAACTCGTACTTTGCTCATTGGCTTAGAGAATATTACATGCAATGTCAGCTGACACAAAAAAAAAGAAATAAGAATTTTAGTTGTTCAACAAATTATTCAAGCAAGAGCAAGAAATTCCAATGCAAGAGTTTTTGAACTGCTTAAAACACTAAACCTTAATGCGGATAATTATTCAAAAATGATTGATTGGGAAAAGGAAACAGTTACCCATCCACCTGTTTTAAAGGATTAAACAGTTGACGAAATAAAACAATTTGTAAGTGAGC